>CABEEJ010000368.1:0-38200 GCA_901482245.1 Timema douglasi | reverse complement strand
CTGGAATACCGGAAGGTAACCATGACAAAGATCCAGATTGTGAGTGTTTTAATGGAGATAACAATGACGAACTGGAGGTGATAGAGATCGTCTTTCCGCAACAACACTAACACTAACCTTTTTCTGTTTAAAAGGGTTTTTTCTGTTTAACTTCATTTTGTATGGTAATCACCTGTATCCCAATATTATTTTAATAGAAAGTCTTCTTTTACTTGGTAAGACTTGAATTTTAATTGTTTAATAAACCTATACCTTAAAAATACTAATCTTTCTATGTTTTAATTATAGCACCACGTCTTACTATCCGTTCGGGCTATACGTTTGTGTACTAATTACGCTAATGTTTTAGGAATTGGGAGGATTTAATTTAGAGTAAATGAATCCATATTTGTGTAGAGGGAGAGGGGAAAACAATTTTAGGAAAACACCCCCAGTTCACCAAACCAGAATTCGAACATTGTAAGAATAAATTCATCTTTGTTACAAAAACAACCAACTCCACATCTTGGTTACAAACCGGGTCAAGTCCATTTTTCAATTCTCAATAACTAGTTATCGTTTAAACTTTTGGGTAAAGAAACGTTGGAAATTATAATTATAAGTTGCCAGCTTGTTACAGAAAAATAATCCCATTTTCATCTAGTGTTCTTTATAGTGAAACCGTTTTTGGCCTCTCCTGGAAAAAAACATTTGAACGGACTTGGCCATGTTTGTAACTAGACTACTCATATATAAACATTATAATATAAAATTGTATTGGAGTTTTAACGTTAAACATTTAGAATATTTTTAAATAATTTTATAGATATAGAAACCAGATATAAATAGGTATATGTAATGGTGATGTAACTCAATTTATTAATTTTATGATAACTAATTTTTTAAAGAAATGCGTAAATGTATTTATATCATGCTCAGGAATAACTTCGTCAGTGACATGATGCGATTTTTCCCCCAACAGCTGACCGATGAATCAACAACCAGGTGGGTGACCTGGTGGTCTAGGGGTAAGGTGTTGGACTTCTGTGTTGAGGGTCCGGGGTTCAATCCTCGGTCCCGGCACAGATTTATCTGATTACCAAACCCTTCCTTCACCTCTGACAAGACATCTTGTGAATGTGGAGAATGCCAGGCCTCCATCGTGGTTCGGACACCACGTTAAACTGTAGGTCTTTCATTTCATCTCACAACCACCCTACCATTACACATTAGCGTAATTACGTATAACCCGAACGGGTAGTAAGACGCGGTGCTAATAATAATAATGATAATGATAACAACCAGGTTTGAACGTTTGGAACTTTAACTTTCTACGGACTAGTCTATAAGGACTACCAATAACAGCCGAGTAAATGATGTACATGCGCATTGAAATAAAAGAACGAATGGCAGTGAGTGCTTGTTTTATTTTCATCCAAAATACTAGTCCATCCGTTTTCCATTTTCAGGCTATTGTAGACATTTATTTTAAGTTTGATAGTTAAAATTGAGTCATAAATGCATTTCTTGTAATGGTACCTAACCTACATTTTAGTAGGCCCATATACTGGAAGTTTTCTCAACAAAGTTGTTTTTGGTTTCTTTAATTCTTATATTATGATAAGCTGACTGCTTGACGCTCGCTACTTGCTGTGGACGATTTTCTTTCGAATATTTTTATTGGACGAAGTCTCTTACTATCTCATTGGTTGAAACGGTCACGTGATTACGGATATTGACTCTGTAATAGCGAGTAGAATTTCTTATGTACCAGGAACACGGGGTATGGACTACGGACCTATTGATATGGAGTCTGTGTCGGGGCCTTTATTCTTTACAATCGTCACTCTCTTTCATTCCGAGCCTTGGAATGGTTGTGAAACATCTTGCTCTTAGCTTGTCCACCATTTTTACTCAAGATCTGCAACTGATCCTATTTAATGATTGGTGTCGTGGATTCTCAGTAATCTCCACTCCATAGAATTCTCTACTTTCAGCTTCTTTTATACTTTCTTGATATGAATTTCATTGATTCAATCATTCATATTTTACCTTTTAGTTTATAAAGCCCCAGGACGGCAGTTGGAAAAAAAAAGTTCCAGGGCATCCTAGCTCGACTACAGCACTGACTATAGCTGAAAAGGCTCAAGGAGCCAGCTACAAAATGGCCGAGATCGTAGCAATGAAGATGCAGTCTCACACCATTGCTGAGGATTGGATTGTGCCTGCATGCATATAAATCCATTTTTAGAGACGCAGCTGAGAAAAAAGTATCCTTAGTACCATTGCTAAATGATGCAATTTAGTGTCGTATTGATGACATGTCTTCAGATATTGTGAAAAATGTAGCTGAAAATTGAATGATGAGCGAATATTCAAACCGCAGCTGGATGAGTCAACAGACAGTCAAAAATGTATTGATCAGATTTGTTGATAATAGTGAAATTTTCTAACAATTTTCGTCGTGTATAGAATTACTTAAGAGTCAACACGATTAGATGTATTAAACTCCATCCCTGAGACCTTAGAGAACAATGGAATATGCTGTAAATATTGTGTTTCTGCCTGTACAGACCATGTACCAGCAATGATTGGAAGATTCAAAGGTTTCATTGAAAGAGTAAAACAAAAATGTACGAATGTAGGCTCCACTCATTGCTTCATACATCGTGAGACTCGAGTGGCGAAAACCCTCCCAGCCGAACTTAAAGGTGTTTTGGACTCCGTTATAAAGATGGTCAACTACGATTTAAGTCACGAGCTTTAAAAACCAGACTTCTCACCAAAAAAAATATCTGGAAGTGGGTTCTCGTCATATTGCATTAGATCTACATACCGATATTCGTTGGCTGTCGAAGAGAAATGTACTCACAAGATTTCATGAAATTAAAAACGATATAGTTAAGCAATGTGTTAACCTCAAGTTAAGAACTTAATGATTTATTAAAGAAGCTTATGCTGTGAAAACTACTAATGGAAAATAATCAGTTGCAAATGTTTCCTCTTAGAGATGAAGTAGATCCTCAAGGAGAAATTATATAGGAATTGGTCTTGGAAAATCTGCTAGTTTTTTAAGATAAAATAAAGCAGCTATTCCCCTATTATCACCGTCAACGAATTTGACTGGTACGCAATCCGTATGCAGTATCGCTTAAGGCAAACAACCAGCTCACTTTGAAAAATGTCGAACAACTTGCTGAACTGCAGGCAGACCCCACCCTGATTAAATATGGAGAGCTACCACTTGCTAATTTTTGGATGTTAGCAAAGAATGAGTACCCATCAATAACCAAATGTGCAATAATAATACTTTTGCCATTTCTTACTACCTACCTCTATTAAATGGGATTTTCAGCGCTAACAAACATAAATAATAAGAAATGAAAACTACTTATTTGGATTGAATAGGAAATTCGAGTCTGTTTATCAAATATATGTCCAAGAACAAAGGTTTTGTGCAAGTAAAGACAAGCCTATATTTCACTGGATTAAGATATTCGTATTTATTGTTTAAAATATTTTAATAAATACATTTAAAATTTTCATATTTTTCATTTATATTTTTTCTGTTTATCATATTTTTTTGAATCTCCAGTAGAATAACGACCTAAATTTCGCGGCACATCTAGCCAATCTCACGGCACAACCTTAGAGATCCGTTGTTCTAAAGGTATTGGTATTATCTATCAAGTTGTACAGCTTAAAATTACAAGATTTGACTAAAGAATATTGTAGATCTAGTAGCTTTGCCAGCCGTCAGAAGATATTATGTGTATGAAATTTGGATTTTATGTTGTGGTCTGCTAATATAGCCCTGTATTTAGATGTATACGTTAGGTACAGTAGTAATAATAATAATAATAATATGTTCTGAGAGTTCCTTATTATTGCCTAATATAATAATAATTTCATGTTTTGTTTTCATACAGAATAAAACATTAGTAGAATTATCACTCTATCTCATAGTTCAAATTTGTCTTTTATCACGGTAAAGTTAGTAGTTTATATGACAACACAGAGCCCTATGAAATGTGCGAGCCTATCAATTTGAAAAATATCAATTTTATTTCACCATCTACGAGGTCCACTTCTTTACAAAATGAGTTTTTTTATTTATTTAAAAAAACTTTTGGAAGAATAAAGTAAATAGTGTAAAGCAGATCCAAGCCTAAATTAGGTAGTTTTAAAGGGAATCCAATAGGCCAATATGAAAGAAGCATTTTACGTGGGTTTGGGCATGTTGAGAGGATGGGTGTGGATCGAGTGACGAAGCAAATATATTATGGAAGATTGTGTGAATCAAAAGCAGGGTTCGTCAAAATGGGCCCAATTGGGATTTTTGGAAATTTCCTATGTTTTCAGTTGAGTTAAATTATATAATCATATAAGTAACCAAAGTGTTTTACTCAGCAGCGTTAGAGGATGTCCCTCTATAACAAGATCTAAAGGTCAAGCAGTACAGTATTTGGGCAGGGGATTCCCCTTCTAACTAGATAGCGGAAGCTGACCAAAATAGGCGTAACGTGTTTTGACTCAATGTATTTATAAAATCTATTAAATATTTTAGTAGTACTATAGAGTATAGACACTTTAAAAAATTATTAAATTTTGTTAAAATATGATTTAATAATGAGCTTGCTATGATTTTTTTGTATTAATTACATGAAAGAAGTCTAATCGCAGATGGAATAACATATTCTACGTGCAGCATAACCTTCTAGTCATATTAATCCTAGCTTTTACAAATTTACTTTTTAATTTACATTTAACTATTTGTACAAATGTACCTGAGGTTTAACCGATTAAGGATCAAGTTAGACACAACATATACGTGGAAGTTAAAGTTCTGGAGTTTCCTGAAAGGCATATTAAAACCCAATTAAACCTGGGGGTTTTCAGAAAAAACCTAGGCGGGCTAGTTTTTTTGTTAATGTTTTTTTCTAACTCTGAAGAAAAGGAAGGGGTTGGCCATGTAAGACCTGGTTAGATTTTGTAGACGAATGTGTGAAAAAGAGAAGCATTAAGAGTTTTAAGAATAAAAAAGCATGTATGACTCGGTGTATGATATAATATTAAGGGAGTATGCAAGGATAGGGTAGGGTGGAGAAAGTTAGTGAGGATCGATTAAGTACAGACATGTTTTTTGAGTTACATGCACAGTTTCTTGCCTACGTCATAAGGGAACAGCGTTATTAGGTATATATATATATATATATATATAGCGTTATTAGGTATATATATATACATATATATTTATGAATGTATGTATATATTTATGAATGTATTTATGTATATATGTATGTATGTATGTGTGTGTGTGTGTGTGTGTGTGTGTGTGTGTGTGTATGTATGTCTGTATGTATGTATATATATATGTATGTATGTATGTATGTATGTATGTATCTATAATAGTTTCAGTCACTTGTTCACGCAAGTTTCGATTTTACTAAAGACTCGCTTTTGTCGTTGGGGGCTACGCCCCCAAACCCCCAGTGAGTTTTCTTTGCGAGTGGATGTAAACTAATGTAATTCCAGAGCCGTTTTTTGATAGGTTTTACCGTTTAGCCACAAGAGACCTCCAAAGAAAGGTCCACACTGACTTTTAAAGTTGTTCTACCATTCTGAATTTCTTTCAAGGGTTAATTTTTTTTTTACTTTTTGGGATTTTCACGTCGGTTACAGGCTAGAAGCTATAAGTTTGCCAAATTTCAAGTTTCTAGCTCATCTGGAAGTGGGTAAACATTAATGTCAGTGAGTGAGTCAGCCATGTGGCTTTATAGTAGTATAATAATAATTGTAGTTTATACTAACGATACTAGTGATTTAGACGATTTTATTATATATTTTAATTTTCTAAATGTGTTATTTATGTGTTTTAGTGCAAAATATTATATATGAGATATCCTAAAGAAACGTCAACTCACGGATTTAATGAATGCCAGGTATTTAAACTTAAAAATCACTTATTTCTAAAGCATTATCTTAATCTGAAGTATTTTATATGCTTATAAGTAGCCACGAAAATCTAAGCACGGGTTCACGAATGATTTGTCGAAATAACCTTTATAATATATTCAATCCCTTTCTACGAATCTATATTTTATATAAAAATTAAAATTGCGTATTTATCCAAATATTTTTTATGCTTTTTTTATTCTCTTGGCAATTGGTATAGCATAACAAGATGTTTATATAATTCTACTTTTGAGCTAGTTTATTATTTTTATTTCACTTTTTTTGTGCATGCGGAAATTTGTGGCGCCAAAGATTCTACCACCTTGGGCCAAGGCTGAGTGTGGCCCATAGGGGAAAAAGATCCATCCAAAGTGTTTTCGAAATAATAAATTGTTAAACAAATAATTTGTCTTCCTCGTTCATTTCCCCACTGCGTGTGATACCTTGTCACTTCTGTTGATCTGATAGGATTCCTTCGCGCTGTTCGGTCTTCATCCGCGACCAACTTGACTCGACGAGCAAACACCTTGTCTTGTTTCGTTACTTAATCAAATCAACGCGTTTGGGAGCCACGCCTGCTTTTGAGGATCCTGGTGGCTCCTAAGACAACATTCTACTCTGTGCCAAGAGAGCTAGAGCGGTTGCCCAAGTAGTTTTGTAGATAAGAGGACATACTACAGAATACAGGTCGATCTAAAGGATTTTTGTTCACTTCCTCGATGAACATCCTTCTCCAAGCACGAAATCCCAATTTTTTTAAACTTTAAGTTTAGATCGCGGTGTAGCTCGTACCAGTGGTGTTATTCAACATTTTTTGTTCGCGCACCGCCAGATATAATTTATCTTCAAATTTGTAGCCCTAAAGATGTTGGTTGGTATATAGTGAAAGTTTACCACATTCTATAATCTACGTCTGAAATAATTAAAATAAATTACAACAAAATTAATGTATTAAATAATAAATTTTACGTACGCTTTAAGATGTAATGTACCCCCGGGGTACGCATACCCCAGGTTAAATACCACTAAATTAACTAACAAACTTACTGGTAACAGAAAGGTCAGGGTTAGAATCCCAGTTAGGTGTGTACTACAGTAAGGGTGTTATTTAATTAAAAGGTTATCTATGGAAATGCAAATACGTTTCTTCTAAATTCCACCTTCCTTATCCTTAGCCTAAAGTGTAAATATGCGGGTAGTCCAGATGGGTGGTTGATGCAATAATAGGAAATGTTGGTTGATAATTTTACTTTGTTCTTTAACAATATCAGAAAACCACATCACTATTATAAAAGTTTTGATTCAGACGAGAAAAAAATTGTTGTAGGGGAATTTTTTAAACTTCATTTCGTGGCAGATAGATCGACAAATCCATATCAATAAAGCATCCATTTGTATATCCCAAACACTTTTTTATCCATTCCATATAACTTATTGGTTGTATTGAATGAGTAGGCCTAAACGCTATGTTTATGTTGAGAATAGGTAGACAATTCAACATGGCTCTGACACTCGTGATAAAAAAATAACCGTTCATCATGTCAGGGCTAGCAATACATTAATGGGCGAGAAGTATAGAAAGGTAAATAATTGAATTAAATGCTCTCTCCCTCCTGTGGAGGAAGAGCGGAAGCTCATTTAGGGGAAAAGACCCACTTTGGTTGCCGAACGGTCGGAGACATCACACTGGCAATAGACTAAACTCCAGATGACAGGGATATCGGGGTTCGCGTCCCAGTCAGGTGTACTGAGGGTGGTTTTTTTCTAAATGGATTTTCACTCTTTCTTAAGGCAAATGCGGGTACACTACCACTAAATTCAAACTTCCTCACCCCTAACTCACTAGGGTATAATTAGTACATATGCGTACAGCCTGAACAAGTAGTAAGACGAGGTGATAAAAAGAATTAAGGAAAAACTACTTTAGTACACCAAGCCGAGATTCAAAACCTGACCTTCCTGTCACAGGTCAACCTGACTATATGGGACTGAAACCTTTGTCCACGTGCCCACCAGTGCGGGTTTTGGGAGCCAACATTTTTCACAACAAAAACGCCGTTCAATAAAACATTACCAAAAACAGAGTGTACTTATAAAAGGGTCGACTCAGTATTTGTTCCCATTTTCAAAACTGAACTCTTCCCTTAAAAATCCTTGTCCAAGAGTCGTCAACAATGAATGAACTAAATGTCACCAATTCGATTCAAAGAACTAACGAGAATGTAAACCATAAAGTAATTATTGCATTCAGCCCGTCACAGGTAAGATAGAGAAGGGAACCTTGTGCTATCGAACGTATGTAACTAACGCCGCCAAGAAAAACCAGTCCAGGCAGGAGATGAGGGTGTAGAAGTGGAGGAAGGAGAAGAGGAGGATGAAAGGGATGATGGCTACAGGGTCGTGCCGTATCAAGACCCGTCCATCTCTGTAATGAGGGGAGCGGCCGCACCCCCGGAGAGCTTCCATTATTCATCGTGGCCTTATATACCAGCAGCCTAGATCTCGGGAGGCGATCGCACAGACACACGTCAACTTCTTGCGAGCACCTTTCTCACCCTTTCTTTACCTCGACACACAGTTCTAGCTATTCTTCCAGTGTTATACTAGTTTCTGCACTATACAAGGGTGCAATGTGTGAATCATCGAGCACCTTTCTCACCCTTTCTTTACTTCCTAGATCAGTTCTAACTGTCCTACTAGAATTACTATACTATAGTGTAAATATGAATTATCATCCACCTTTTCCCCCTTTTCTCTACTTCCTAAAACAGAACTGATCTGAAAGTTACAGTTGTACTATACTAGGTTGCACTGTATTACTACTAGAGAACCTGTCTCTTTCTTTATGCCTCCAGCTTTATTTCCTTTAACAGCTATAACCAAGGACGTAATCAGTGAGGGGTTTTGGGGGTTCAACCCCCAAACAATTTCAAGATTAAGGTACACGTACAGGTACAAATTAAGGGGCTGTGCTACCATAAAAAGCACTTCAGATAGCTTCTAGAGGTGCTTAAGATTCAGAATTTGTCCTTGTATTCGGCAGTTAGGGGTTCTGTTGGCATTAAAATCACTTCAGAGAGTTTCTAAAGCTGTTTAAATATATTGATTTTTCCTAGCCTTTGGCAGTTAGGGAGCTATTTTGCCATAAAAAAAACTTCAGATAACTCTTAGAACCGTTTATCACTAATTTTAATTTTTTCTAGCCTCTGGCAATTGGGGTCCCTCCCCTGAAATTATAGACTGGCTACGGCCTTGCGCTTGTACTTAGCTGTAATATATAACTATACTATTTAATTTATATATTTCTATTTCGGATATTGAGTCCAGCTCAAACACATCAATTCAGGACTCAGTCGCGATCTGATAATTTAAATTTATTTCTAATTTGTGGTTTTATTTTCTCTCTTCAAGTAAATATCCATGCAATTCTCTTAAACGGTCTACCCACTTTTATTCCCATATCATTAACTCGTTAATAACAGTTAAATAGGTAAGCAAACATTTAAAAGCTCAGTTTTATGTTTCAATAGTAAATCAATACTAACACTCCAAGAGTTGGTGCTTTCCTATATTTATGTAAATTCAAAGCTCGCAGGGAATATAAAACTAAACGCGACCTCTAAACCTAGGTGTTAACTTGTGCCTAATTGTTAGAAATCATTATTATTAGCACCGCGTCTTACTACCCGTTCGGGTTATACGCACTTACGCTAATGTGTAATGGTCGAGTGATTGTGAGATGAAATGGAGGACCTACAGTTTAACGTGGAATCCGAACCACGGTGGAGACCTGGCTTTCCCCACATTCACAAGATGTATTGTCAGAGGTGAAGGAAGGGTTTGGTAATCAGATAAATCTGTGCCGGGACCGAGGATTGAACCCCGGCCGCCAGCATAGAAGTCTGATACCTTACCCCTAGACCGCCAGGTCACCAATTGTTAGAAAAAATACCCCCAAAAACACCCTTAGAACAATCACGTAGATTACACAGGGTGTAATGAATATTCAATTTGATTTTCTATCAGGAAGTCATTCACAATGTCAGGAAAGATGGAATAAACTGAAATTCGAGGGGAAAGGAGGAAACACGTCATTAACATATTTTTGGGGGGAGTGCCGTTAAGATTTTTTTTTGTACCCTAAATCCAGTAATGAAGGCCAAAAAGTTAACATACCCCAAGAGATGGGCATAATTTATAGCCTAGCCATTTTAAGTGCCAAAGTATGAAGATTTTAGTATTTCTCCTACTATTGACCTCAACAATGGATTAGATTACAGAGCTTTAGAAATCACCTTATAATAGTATAGGGCTTGAACACCTTCTGTCACGGAACATTGCGCTCTATTGCGTCGGTGTATTAAAAAAAAACATTTGCGGAAGGGGTATTAACGACTTAACCTCGAGGAAAGAAATTAAAAGGGTAACTTTGAGGAAAATGTCTTGTATTTGCATTAAAAGAGGAAGGAATACGTGGAAAACCCCTTTCATCGCACCTAGCTGGAATTCAAACTCCATTATTCCTTGCTATCAACCGCAGCCAAGTTCAACGCCTTAGACCACAAAAGAATCCTAACATCTTGTTGCCAATATTTTATTGTATCCTGTACTACAGCTTTGAATTAGGTTTATATTAAGTTATTTGTGTTGTGAAAATTGCACGTCAGGATAGAAATTCAATCGTTCAATCCGTTCAAAATAGTATGCTTTATTTAAAAAATAAGTTTGTTTTGATAAGTTTCATTGTTAGCTTAGGAAATAAACAATCAAGGGCGAAAACACCTACATGAGGGAAGGAAAAAGTTTTTTTTTCATCATTGTTATTTAAATATGGTCTAAAAGAGACATCTGCAAAGTTGAACTAAAATTCTGTGGTGCCCCCTCTCAAACAATGATCTAATTTGTCAGTCTTCCCCAGATAACCGCCATGATAGTTGATTGTTTACACGGCGGTTGTCAGCATGTAGTTGAATGAAGCAAGAAGAATCAACCCATGTACAGGACATAAAGTCACCGTCATCCCCTCTCCAACCACCCCGTTCTCCCTGCGGGGTGATTGCGCCCAGTCACTGCTTTAACCCCTGCACCGAGCCCAATTAACGACACCCAACATTTTAACATGCAAATTGTCCGCTGGTTGCCATGCCAACGTCCGCGTGGCTGCCAGGTGTGTTGACTACATTCCAAGGGGAGAAACAAGGTTTCTGGGAGTTGGGGGTTGGGCTAGGGTGGTAACTCTCCTATTCTATACGCTGACACGTCGTCACTGCAACTGTGGTAGGAAGTTGCGGATGATTGTTGTAAATCAAAGTTGTGATCTAGAGGCTATTTCTTGAATTTTGACTCGTTAAGCAGGGTCGTGGTCACGAGGATTTAACACTCACCCCTACCCCCAAAATGTTATAGCAAAAAACTTATTTTCAGTTTAAGCAATTAGAAAAAAAAGTAAGATTCAGCAAAAGGTCTTTTAACTACCACAAAAAAAAAGTAGTTGCCACTTAAAATAAATTTTGCTAAGTTTATTGTATTACTTCGAAATCATGCTTCCAAAAATTAAAATGGTGGCATATTAATCATTAATTTTAAGGCCTTATATAATTGTATTAAGTTAAACTATTGTATTCGGTTAAGGTTTCACTAAAAAAAAAATGGAAATCAATTTGAGATAGTATGATACTTTAATTTAATTTAATTTAATGTAATTAAAATTAATACTGACTAATACTGAAAATAGTTATTTCGCTAACCTGTTGTCTAAGTTAATCCTGTTCATACGGTAATAATGGATCTAAATATGCTGTAGGCCTAATGTGTTAGTTAAAATCAAATTAGTGATTAACATAAGAATTAAAATAGCAAACTTCTGACAGGCACACGTTTTAATCTAAAGTAGGCCTAAGTTATAATTAAAATAAAGTATAAAGTTATTTGGTATTGTTAAATTTTAAATCCATCACTAGATATGATTTGTCTAATTTATATGAAAGCATGCTGGGAGTCGAAAGAGTAAGTATAAAAAAATAAGTGTTAAAAAATGTCCCGTAGGATTAGTTGCTGTTATTAAGTTTGATTATTTAAATATACTGAAATTCTATTTTTGCTTACCTTTTCAAAATCAGCCAATAAATACAAATTGAAAACTTAGGTTTTTGTAGGAAGATCTTGAAGAGATGATATAATCAATAATGTTTTAACTCTCTTTAAAACTTTTTAAGATTTCGTTTCAGTTTGTTACTAGTGTTTACATCATTCCACAGCTCATTGTTGAGTACGACTTGAATGACACACACATGTAAATACAATTTGTTTCTATTATCTAGCCAAATAGCACACCACACCGATACTATAATATTAAAACGAAGACAAATACATCACGTGCGTCAAGTAAAACCATTCATAATTACATATTTTAAAGAGCTATATTAATTATATCAACACACACAGCTATAATGTATTTTTGAAAACAAATGAAAGCAAGAAACAAAATCTACCCACAAAGATGCAACTCACCATCCTTACTAGATCTAGCGGAATTAACAAAACTAAAAGTTATGTATATTTCGGTGGCTCAATGACCTGCCATAAAATTATTATAAAGTGCCTAAAAATTTGTTGATAGTGCAACTTTACTTAAGTTGTGAATTAATCATATAAATGCATATTTTATAATAAGTATTTTTGTTGTTTGAGAATAATCTAAAAATGTGTACTCTAATTGCTAACTTTAAAAACTTGTTTAGTATTATTCGTATTTTCCACAAATTTCAGTAGCTTTTAAAAAAAAGTGGTTTCGACATTGGAAGTAAATTATTCACACGGATCAATTGAAGAAAGTGCAAAATCTTATATTTGTGATGACGTCACCGTTGTTATTACCACCAATTTGCTCTTTTATTATTTATGTGTTTATGTTTTTTCCCCACTGCGTCCTACTAACCATCTATGGTATTAGCATTTCTTTCACTAATGGAATAGAGATGCATAATGTATAATTTAAAAGACATGTACTGGTGTTTGCATGGAAGGAGAGGCAGACACGATTAAGGGAAAAAAAACACTTGGTACACACAAACGGGGTTTAGACCCCGACCTCTCCGTCACCAGCGAACCAGAATGTTGCACCTTTGAAGATTGCATGTAGTTGTTTCGAAGTAGTTTTCATTTGCCACAACAGGTGGTGTTCTTTACTGCTTGGCAGTTAACTTAAAAGAAAGGTTATTTAAAAATAGATGACCCTTGACATTCTAGTAATAAAAATATAACATCTAGCCAAAATGGCTGACAAAATCAAACGGCCAAAACTTATAACTATTAAAGCTATTATATTTCATGCATGAACTTATTAAGTAAATACTTTTTGTTGCAATCTGTTAGTCTCCAGTGTTATTCTATTGTGAAAGGCAATTAGTGAAAGTGTCTAATAAGTTTGGGTCAATGCGATATATATATGTGTGTGTATTTTTTCTTGAGTCTAATGAGCTAGAGCTGTTAGGCCTACAAAGGTTAATTTAAATTTAGCGTGTTTATATCTAATATTGTAAATTTAAATAGGTATTATTATTTAAGTTTTTTTGTTTTGATATTAATGGCGGTTTATGTGTGTGTACGGGTTGGGTGGTTAACATAAATAAGCCCCTCAACCCACATAAGATCACCATATACTTATCGAACTGAATAGAATATTTACATTCACTTTGACCATGATGACAAAAAAAATTGCAAAGAAAGGAAGCAACATTCTGATGCACTTCAAATCTAAGCCATAACAATGCCAAATACGTGATAGGTGCAATTTTAAAAGTAACCTTACATCATGAAGGCAACTTCCGTGTGACCGACCCCCTCCACTTCCCAACTCCTAAAGTTTCTTTATTTCCCTGAAGGTCAAAGAATAACTTTTCTATTGTCTACGAAGTGAGATGTTGATAAACTCAACAGACAGAAATAATATTTTAACACACGTATTACATGCTTCTGATCGAATTTATAGAAATAAATTACTGTTTAGAAAAAATTAGTTCTCATTGTACACTTGTTTCAGTTTTTTGGCGTTATGTGCTATGACGTATGATCTTTGAAATACTAACTGTGGCTTAAGACTAAATAAGGAAACTGGATTGCACAAAAGGGTTTGAAAGGATATCGTCTATAATTTAAAATCTAGACTCGGGATTGCCTCATAGATTCATAAAAATCTAAAATTGGGAAATTTCAAAATACAGCTCTGGGAAATGGGGGCCTATAATTAGAAAAACAACTTTTTATAGACAGTTAGAGAGATAGCTCCAGATAATCAAATAAAATCTTAAAATTGGAAATGTCTAATAGTGGATTGAAGAAAAGGGGGAGGGCTTTCAAAATAACTTATAGTAAACAATTACTACCTAGTGTGGTAGAAAATTAAAATTCGGCAGGCAGGTAAAATGACTATTCCAAATAAATATTAAGGTATCAAAATGTTAAAACTTTAATTGGGATTTTGGGAAACGAGTGATAGGGAGAAGGGAGGGTGTAAATAGGGGAAGAAAAAAACACTTTTATATTTGGCAGAAAATCTAAATTTTTAAGACAGGAAGGACAACTCCAGAAAGTCATATTTCTCTTAAAATACGAAATTTCTTAAGTAGGAGTTGTTTAAATGGGGGCAGGTTACAATTTTCAAAACTAATAGAAATAAGGCATAAATACCACTGCAAATAGCTATAAATAGCTATAAAAGACTGACAATTTTAAATTGAGAAAATATGGGGTTAAGTAAAAAGAAAAAAGGCTTTTAGGTAAGAAAGAAAATTTAAATTTGCCAGGAATGTAGAGGGATTGCTCCAATAACATCTAATAACTGACTTTCTCCTCCTCCAGATATATTTATGTGTTTAGTTTTAATACAAATGTAAAGATATATTTACAATGTACAAAACTATCGTTAAATGTGTTGCAAATACCGTTTAGTTAACATAATAAATATTACTATACACTTTAATTACAATCTAGTTTTCCTACTATATAATATGCAAATATAATAATTTTTCGATAGATCTGTATAAGTAATGTTTAGTTGTGATTACTAATTTTATTGTTAGGGCTATTAATTGTATTTGTAACCATAAGTCCGTATGAGTGTTAGGGCTTGGAAATGTTTCCCATAAGGCACTTCTATATGTAGGTCAGGCTCGTGTACTTTCTTTATGTTGCAAGAATAGATGTAGGTCATGCTCGTGTTCTTTCTTTATGTTGCAAGAATAGATGTAGGTCGGGCTCGTGTACTTTCTTTATGTTGTAAGAATAGATGTAGGTCAGGCTCGTGTTCTTTCTTTATGTTGCAAGAATAGATGTAAGTCAGGCTCGTGTACTTTCTTTATGTTGCAAGAATAGATGTAGGTCGGGCTCGTGTACTTTCTTTATGTTGTAAGAATAGATGTAGTAGGCTCGTGTACTTTCTTTGTTTTGCAAGAATAGATGTAGGTCATGCTCGTGTACTTTCTTTATGTTGCAAGAATAGATGTAGGTCGGGCTCGTGTACTTTCTTTGTTTTGCAAGAATATATGTAGGTCAGGCTCGTGTACTTTCTTTGTTTTGCAAGAATAGTTGTAGGTCAGGCTCGTGTTCTTTCTTTATGTTGCAAGAATAGATGTAGGTCAGGCTCGTGTACTTTCTTTATGTTGCAAGGATAGATGTCACACCTTATATTTTATCGGCATAAGATATATTTTTTTAAACAAATTTTTTACATATATTTTTATCTTATAGTTATGTAAACTTGGCTAGGATATGTTTGAACGGATAAGTAAGGGTTTCAAATCCGGGTCAGGTATAAATCCAGGACAGCTGACCTGCTATGGCTATTATAGATTCCGTTAAAATGTGAATGGGCTGCATTGTCACACGAACTAGGAATATGTACAAGGCTTAGCCTATTATCTCTATTAGAAGGGACTGAAAGAGTGGTCGACATCTTTAATGACAGAGGCAGTGAACTAGTGAACTAATATAAGGTAGGCCTATATAAAAAGGTGTAAACCTGATTTGCATTATGGATAAACTTGCGTTACAAAAACAAGCTCAGTCATCTCACTATATTGGATAGTTGGATAATATATATATATATATGAATTTTTTATTTATACAATTTTTCTAAGTTGTATTTAATTAAAAGTGTAAATTAATTATTATCATGATTACTAAGTTTTATTTTGGTTTATAAATTCAGATTAGCTCGCAATTAGCTAAAGGTTGGACCTCATTAATCAAAGGTATGAATAGATTAAGTTATCATCACACACAAATCCTTGTAAAAATTTTATTTCACTCTTATCATAATTTATTCTCCCTCGTCAAGATATAGGCCTATACCTGTAATATATATTTTTATAAGCACCGCGTCTAGCTACCCATTCCAGTTACACGCCTATTTATTAATTACGCTAATGTTTTTAGAGATGAGAAAGCTTATAATTAGAGAGAGTGTACCCGCATTTGCGTAGCGGTAGACTGGAAAACTATTTTGGAAAAACTACCTTCAGTAAAACCGACCGAGATTCGAACTTCGATCTCCCCATCTTCAGCAGTCTAGCTCAACACGACTAGAGCGTTAGATAACTACGCCACCGAGGCGGGTATTATGATATATTGGCTGGTCTAATGCTTAGATAAGTGAGAAACAAATTGTAGGTGTAAAAATCATGTTCTTTCCCTGATCAATTCAGAGTTTTTTATATGTCTTTATGACGCATTGATATTTTGAAATTCATTATCACTATAAACAAAGTAATAATCAAATATTATAGAAAGGGTCTTTTAGAAAATATAGACGTTTCTTTAACATTTTGTCTATATTATTATTTACTTACATTCTTTGGCATTGAGAACTCTAGGTAAAGTTCACTGTCACACTTACTTAAAGTATGCCACCTATCCCTATTCTATCTTGAGCTAATTCTATCCAATTCACCTCATTACACGCTATCTCTTTCAGGCCCATTCTAAACTATACTCCCATCTTTGTCTAGGTCTTCCCAATGGTTTCTTCTTATTGGGTTTGCCCGTCAATACCCTGGACACGGTTCTAGATTCTCCCATTCGTGCTGCATGTCCTGCCCACCGTAATCTATGAGATTTGATTATCCTATCAATGTTTTGTAATGACTACAGGGTATGTATCTCATCACTATGTAACCTCCTCCCCTCCCCAGTAGCCTCATCCCTCTCTGAACCAAATATCTTCCTTGGTAGGCCTACCTTGTTTTCGAACATCCTAAAAATATGTCGTCCTTTTATCAGTGTTATTTTATAAGCATTGATAAATATTTATCAAATATGAGCGCTGCAAATGACATGACCTGACGTATCAATACATGAAAGTAGAACTAGTATCTTTTCTAGATGTTATATAAGGCCCTGCTTATGAATATTAGATTGAAGTTATTCAAGAACTCACTAAATGATAGCAAAATATGTTAAAATCTTGCAAAATTCAAGGACTGGACTACTTGAAAAACTTAAATGTGTAATTCAGATATAATATTTTGGCTCGTTCCTAAACCACTAGAATCCATTCAGTACCATACTCTCTTTCAGCCACGTTTCTGATCAGATTATAAAACAAACTAAGTGAATAAATTAACAATTAACTTATCTCATCATTCCGTAGGGATGCCGATTAAATTATAAATCTCAAAATACTCGTTTCCTCACTTACAACACGTGCGGAATTGTTTTGGAATCCCTCCACGTTCGTTTTGAGAACATAAGTTAGCCGACAATCGTTACAAAGGAAATAAGGTTTATTTTCGTCAAATTAGGTCGAAAATAAAGTGGAGTATCTTTTCCGTGTTGTTAAAATTGAGAGAGAATTTTAAAAAAAAGTAAGTAAGGTTTTTTTTTTAAGAATAAACCTATACTACCAATTAGAATTAACACTAAATAAACTTAAGTTTCTAATATATTTTACCAACAAACTGTATTGTTCTTAGAAGTAATACCTATACATGCTGATATTATTAATTAAACCATTATTTCCAAAATATTTATAGAGGATTTTTTATGATGTTGGTATTTATATACTATCATTTGTAAGGATATAGCAAGATGGATTAAACATAACAAAGCCATCGTGAGTAGTTCGGTATAGTAACCAGGAAATAAATCTTTGTGAGTAGAGAGGAGTCTTTTAGCGCTCCAAGCACGTTCCCTGAAGCAATACAACAGTTCCGGTCTGGACGCTGCAGAACGATTGCTCCCATCGCGTCGAACTCATCCCCTCGGGCTCTGGACCCCACTACTACACCCCCCACCGACCCCAATCCACTACTCCTCCAACCCCTTCTGCAGGAGTCGGCAACTGTTCGACCGGTTGATCTCGCGGCAGTTCTCGGTCGATCTTATAAGGAAACTACATCATCATTTAACGTCGATCTTTGAGTCTTCTAAACTCGAAAATACATCGATAGTTAACAAATAATATTTGAGGGTGATCAAAATAGTCTTGATTGGTCAAAATTGGTAGAGTTATGAGCAGGGCCCAAATTTTGATCACATGTTATCTTTTTTTTCTATCAGAAACAATACTCGGTTGTACATAAACTCTGTTCACGATTCCCTGGTTGTAAAAAATATTTTAATGGTCATTTTTTGTCATTTTTTGCAATTATAGATTTTTAGGTCATTTTTTTTTTGTGGTTTTTTTTTTGTTTAGTAAGTCATTTTTAAGCATTTTTTAAAGAAAATTTAAAATTGTTTGAAAATGACTTTAAAAAGGTTGAATTATCATTGCTTTGATAAAACATAAATATTCAAACATCAGATATTTTACTACACACTTGTTGACTGAAGAAGATAATGTATGAGTCAAAATTAACTTTGTGCTCCTTTACCTGCGTGCTTATAAAATTCACATTCCTGGTGAGACCTTCACTACACCTAAGCTGGAAAGGGCTGCAGGGGGATGGGAGGTTATTGCTTTTAAAGCAGATATTTGTATTCCAATGTTAAGTAGAACATATGATTTTAGCTGTCAAAAGATTCTAAATGTATATTTTTCATTTATAAAGTGCACGTTATATTTATTCGTTTGAAATAATTTTATGTGTATTTAGAATGCTTTAAACCAAACCATCTAAGGCGAATCATTCGAGGCAAATTATTACTGAATTTGGAGAGGATATTTTTTCTACAGAGAGTGAAATAAATACTTTTCTATAAAATATGTGAAGTGAAAGTGGCTGGCATCAGATAAAAGATTTAACCATTCAACAGCATATCACTCGCAACAAACATGTCCGGGATATCCAGAATATCGATAAAAGGAGAACCTCTCAGTTATTACTTGCACAAAATGCATTCATGACTCAAGGAAAAGCCTCAACATTTTATAAATCTTTGTGTAACATTCTGGTATCTGCTAACATTCCTTTGTGGAAACTGAGAAATGTTAAACTAAAGGATTTCCTTGGACTGTATACGTGTCATTCTATTCCAGACGAGTCCATACCGAGGAAAAACTGGAAATGGAGAGACCAGGAGAGATATGTTTGCTTACGTGTATAATGTAAATCCTAACTCTTGTAATAAATACATCATATTATGGAATTTCAATCAAACTTTTTAGGTATTTTTTTTTAAATTTAGAGTCAATATTTAGAGTTTTTTGCGTCATTTTATAGGACTTTTTTTTGGCAATTTTAAGGTCATCGAAATCCGGGCCCTGTTTATGAGAAATTTAAATAGTTTAGTACCAAAACGTAAATATTATTTATTCTATTGTGTGTGTTTTTTCAATAAAGGTGGGAACAAAAGTATTTAAGGAAAGGTTGAATTTAAGGAATAAGTATAAGCTGTATAGACAAAATAAACTTACAGTAGAGAAACTATGAATTATTGCGGGATATTTTAAAAGTTTATAACTCGATCGGGATCTAAAAAGGTTGCAGTTAAAGTCTCTAGTAACGGCGACAGGTCTTGGCTACTAGGGGATCGTAGCAGTGTTTCCAGACACACATCTAGAACAAATACCTATATTTGGTGGGGGGGTTTAATGGATTCAAATAAAGCAAAGATTTATATGAGACGGTGACATTTAAAAACAAATAGCATCTGTAACCCCAGATCCCTTTATTGGGCAGTATTCCGTCCACTGCAAGGACCCTCGGTAAGCTAGTCGCAGTCTGACAATCAGATGTCCTTTCATTTAATTATAAAGATTCTTTCTGGCGTCCTTGGTTTGTAAAGCAGTCAAACTACTGTTCGTAAACATAATACAAATTTGAGCTATTTGAGTGGTTTTGTTTTGGTATACAATTTTATCGACCAAGCGATTCTGACCAAACTTGAGGGTGAAACCGACTTTGAGTTGTGTTTCTTAAACAAACAAAAAAGTTTGAGATGGTTTTAATAAAAAAAATCTGGTAGTTTAATCTATGTAATAGTAAATATATGCCTACTGTAAATCGACGGAGGAATATTTCCTATTTAATTTTATTCTTATCAGCCTCGGTGGCGTAGTTAACTAACACGCTAGTTTCGTGTTGAGAAAGACTGCCGAGGACGGAGAGATCGAGGTTCGAATCTCACTCGGGTGAACTGGGAGTGGTTTTTCCTAAATGGATTTCCCCTCTGCATCTACGAAAATGCAGGTTCACTTCGTATATGTTCAATCTTACCAATTCCTAGCCCATTAACGTAATTAATATTTAAGCGTGTAGACCGAACGGGTAGTGAGACGCGGTGCTAAATAAAATTTTATTCTTAATTGAACTGATACTTACATTTATTAGGTCTAATATTTACATAACAAACCTAAGCTTGTGTTTTCATAAAAGATCTTCAGAAACGACGAAGTAGAATTTTTATTTTCAGGTATGTAGGCCTAGATCACATCATTTCCTAATTATTGTATTCATAACTAAACGTTTCTCAAGAACTTTACACAAATAATATAATAAATGTAATATCTAAGTTTTCTTTCCTTATTATCACTCTTATAATTCACCTCACCAACAAAACGCTATGAGTATTATTAAAATATCATCAAGGGTCATACTGTTTTAAAATTGGCGCACAATCCTCAGCTAATTGGTTGAAACCGAGTTATTTAGTTTGTTCGCACCTCGGTTTGGTATCGTCTCGGTCAGATACACTCGTGACCAGCCGTGATATAAAGATCATGAAAAATCTTTGGTTGTAAACGTCGATTCCAATTCAATCACGAAAACACGCCTACATAGACACATGTCTGACCAGGAAGTCCTATTATAATTCCCGAAGTATTGCAGGTTACGTGGAACAAACACTGAAAACATTGTAGAGGGACTTACATCTACTATAAATATCGTATTGTGTAAACAAACTGACCTAAGCCAACCTAGCCTAAATGTAGGGGACGGAGCAGGGGAAAGGTCTGGACGCAAAACCTTCGATCAAATCTTTATCGGCCGCGAGTACCAATGTCTGCAATTCCTACGGTTGCAAATCCCACGCAACCAAACTGAAATGAGGTTGGTCTTTGTTTCTCCGAGATGGTTTTCATATCTTTCTTCATCCGGGATACGCGTGTTTTGATCACTCTTATTGTATAGGTAGAATATAGGTAGAATTTTGAAGAAAAGCACCCGAATTTACACAGAGGGGGAGTGGTAAACTATTTAGGGAAACATCACCGTCAGTACACCAAGCCAGGATTTGAAACCAGAGTATATGAGCCCGGCATAGTCCGCGTGATGCTCCCCGTTGCCCCCACCCCCTATGAGGGTCCCAACTATTAAAGTTATCGTCGTGAAAGAGCACCGGGTTAGTTAAGATCAAGGAACCTCAAAATAGTACGATCAAATAAACAAACACAGTAATTTGTTTAAATGTTTAAATTCAAGTTATCCAATTTGTCTCCAAAAACAACACAAGCTTGACAGACGGATCAGCTGGTTTGCTGCAAGCTAGGCGAATATATCCTCTTTCCGGTGGATTAGTCGGGGTCCCGCTTGACAAAGTGTGTGTGTGTGTGTGTGAGAGAGAGAGAGAGAGAGAGAGAGAGAGAGAGAGTGCACATAGACTTTCATGCTGACGTTCGCTGTTTCAACGTAAAACAACAAACATTTGTTTGAGTTGTGTATAATCATGGGAAGAAACTGGAATGGATCCAAAGTGGATTTCGCATGATTACGGGCTAAGTGTAAGAGGGGAAAAAAACCACCAATGCAACCACAAAATTCGCTCAAGAGAGGTGACAGGTCACACTACGTCATCAGGTCTTATCTAAGAAAGTAACTCTTCAAAGGGGAAAATATTACGAGATGAGCGAGAAATCTAGCTCTTAGGATCAAAACATGGAAGACTTACTTAGGAGGGGAAAGGCATTGTATTTGTGTGTGTTTTTTACAAATTAAAGGAACTGATTTCTCTCTCTTCTCCTAGCCCCCTACATCACTTTTATTTAGATAATTAAAGGAAGAACAATTTTGCGGAAAATAAAAATAAATGTCAAGAAGTCAACAATGTTATTTTACAACTACCAAAATTTGCACAATCTGTCAAACGTGACAGCTTCTGAGCTTGGTGTAAGAATAAAATTCAATTCTTGCAGTCCAGTTTTCATAGGGAAAGCAAACAGAAAGGTTACTACATTTACTTGCCAAGCCAAGTAATATGAACGTAGCTGTCACTTTTGAATGATTATTCTAAAATATTCTACCAAATAACATTAATAAAATAGGGTGACCTGGCGGTCTAGGGGTAAGGTGTCGGACTTCTGTGCTGGGGGCCCGGGGTTCAATCCTTGGTCCCGGCACAGATTTAACTGATTACCAAATCCTTCCTTCACCTCTGACAAGACATCTTGTGAATGTGGGGAGTGCCAGGTCTCCACCGTGGTTCGGATTACACGTTAAACTGTAAGTCCTCCATTTCATCTCACAATTCACCCTACCATTACACATTAGCGTAAGTGCGTATAACCCGAACGGGTAGTAAGACGCGGTGCTAATAATAATAATAATTAATAAAAGAGTGGCAAAAGAAAAAGTTGTTTGTGTTTTCTTTAAGTTCCTTCCTACTAGAATCCTAATATACAATTATTATGGTATTATAATAATGTAAAACGCTTATGAACTGTCGAACAGTGAATGTTCTTCGCACAATGATCTTACTTTTGTTTTTATTCTCTTAGCAGACTAAAGCAGGAGTTGCGTTTTGTGCATGAGTTTTGGAACTAGGAATTTCTTGGGAACGCTTAACAGGAAAATACAGCCTGATACAAGTCAACCACTTTTCAACAAGAGGCGCAACTCAACCGGTCACTATTACAAACCAACTTAGTCCAAAACACCACGTTTAAGACTAATTCCTACCGAGATCTAGCAGTCAGCTAATTAGTTATTTCAATGAGTAGGTTATAGGAAGACTCGACACAAATTTGCTAATATTTTAATGACTGGCTAGAAGAGAACTAGGGACTTTAGAGCTTGCAATGAGCCACGGATGCAGACTAAAGCAGGTATGCCCAGCCCGCGGCACGAAGCCTTTGAGTTCTATGTTTGCCAGCTCAAATTTCGGAAATAAACAACAAATTAGGCTCTTGGACCTTATGTGAATGTTCGCTAATTTCCATTAATGAAGTTTCCTACTTGGAGATTTCGAAGATATTTTGCGAAGCGGGTTGCATCTTAACTTGATGCACCTAAGTATTCTAAGCACTATCACACTTAGACGCCAATATACGAAATAGAAAGAGAGGGAAGAAAATAAGAAGTCCACACTGAAAGGGTGCTTGTCTATTTGCTGATAATACTTGCCCTCTTCCTTTGATTAGTTTACACACTCACTTTAATATTTGCTCCATGGAAACCAGATTTGTTTTTTAATTTTACCTTCTTCATGTTTCCTATTCTATAGAGATATATGCGGAATTTTGTTAACCTACATCCGGTCAGGAAGACTCCTACTGGCCATTTTCGTGATCAAGACAAATAACCTAAGTTGTGGAGGATTTATAAAAAAAATCGTTTTACAAAAAAAAACTTAAAGATAAAATTATTATTTTGTGAAATTCTAGGACTATTTTTAGAATTATTTAAGAATGTATGGTTTTTGTTTCTACGTTATATCTTTAAAACTCGTTAAAACGTAAATTGATTGACATGGGAGATCCTATCTTGACCGGCCATGACGTCACAGGTAGGCGACGTCCTCAAGCTTCCAGAATCGTAAGGTTAATGTTAGTCTACTTGTTTAATGTATGTAGGTAGCAGATTTGTTAAAAAAATAAATAACTATCCGTTCATGTTTTTACTATATTTGGACATTGGATACCATAAATTTCATGTTTGGCTCCTGGCCAATTCCCTAAGAACTTATGGAGCCCTCAGTTGGGGTACGGTTAGACATGCCTCCAGGTTATGTATTTGCCAGTTATGCATCTTACTACCCATCCGGGCTATTCACACAATTATGCACACTTATATAATAAGAATGAGAAAGCTATAATTTATAATATGTACACCTACGTTTGCATGGGGGAAGAATGGGAAGCCATTTTGGAAACTAAAACTGACCTTTCATTCATTTGAATATTAGTCCATACAAGAATGAAGCCTTTGTCTGCGTACCCACCGATGTGGTCTAAAGAATGTACAATTATTTTTATTTATCTTATTAATATGGCTTAGGCTATTTATAAATGTACAATTTATGACTTTTATAATGTGGAGATAAAGCATGCCTTGTGCTTTATCTTTGAAGTAATCTGCCAAGAACAGTGGTCGTGCCAGGTCTGGAGATATCCATCCCAGATATATCAGCGGTTTATCCGGACATCCTGTAGAACCAAGCCTTGGAATGACCGTCATAACCCAGGGCGACTACCAGCGCGTCCCGTGTTTACTGCTTGGCCGGAGGGTGGGACTTAATTAAACTGACCTCCCCCTCCCACCTTCTCGGGTGGTGAACAAGGTGTGCATCCAAGCAGGGGGAAGTTAGTTGGCCTGAGGAGAGGAGTCCAATTTGACAACACAACCACGCAAGGCGGTGACTGTCAAAAAGTAATCCATATGATTATATATGCCTGTTTTTATTTTAGCTATTTAGTTCATTTATCCAGAATAAATGCTTCTATTCTATTAATAGTTCATATTATCTTTGATTACGACAAGCAAAACAACCCAATCATCAATCTGCCATGTTGTGGGAAAAAAAGAGGGGAGAAAAGTTCAATTTCACAGTGATACATTTTCAGCCTCTTTCAAGATTTAAATATAAAGTCTTTAAATAATTAGGCAGGCGTGCTACCGAATAAGCTAGAACGTTGAATTTAATTCCAATGTGTTTTCGAAGTTATTGTGAGGTGAATGCTTACTTTTTATAAGTTTTTATTTAAATATGTTGAGCACTTAATATAAGTTTTATATAAATGTATTATTATTATTACTAGCACCACGTCTTACTATCCGTTCGGGCTATACGCACTTACGCTAATGTGTAATGGTAGGGTGATTGTGAGATGAAATGAAGAACCTACAGTTTAACGTGGAATCCGAACCACGGTGGAGGCCTGTCATTCCCCACATTCACAAGATGTCTTGTCAGAGGTGAAGGAAAGGTTTGGTAATCAGATAAATCTATGCCAGGACCGAGGATTGAATCCCGGCCGCCAGCATAGAAGTCTGACACCTTACCCCTAGACCACTAGACCACCAGGTCACCGACTATATAAATGTAGACAAAAGTAATACTATTTATTAATTTTATTAGCTTTTAACGTTAATTTAACGGGAAGGAAAATTCGCTGACTATAAACGTTATTTTTGCTTAAATAAGACAAACATTGTAAGCAAATTCCACTATGCTCGTAATATAAATTTATCAAATGCTACATCTACTACAAGTAAAAAATATACCTGTTATTAAATAAATTATTGAAGATATGGAGGTTTTTAGCCTACTTTTAGGTGCAGCAATAGCAATATTATGGGCGCTATGCCTGAGTCTGACCAAATAACTTAAACTGCCTTTTTAAACAAAATTTTGAATTAATATAGACAAAAATGGATCAAACTTCTGTTGAAGGTAGGTTTGTGAAATAATTCAAGCCCCAAGACTGTAGATATGTGAAATGTAAAATGCTCGGACAATTTTCCCTTGTCCTTAAATGCAAGTTGAGTTTAGAACTGAGGAAGAAACTGATGAAAAGCTACATTTGGAGTATTGCACTGAATGGAGCAGAAACTTGGACTTCTATGAAGAGGGGGGAAAAATCCTTTGAGAGCTTTGAAATGTGATGCTGGAGAAGACTTGAGAAGATCAGGTTTACAGACAGGGTGACAAATGAAGAAGTCCTAGGAAGAGCGGGTGAGAAGAGAATCATTTTGGATACGATTTTTTCGGTACAAAATAAACTGGATCGGACACATCCTTAAGAGGACGACGTCATAAAAGGCAAGGTTGAGGGAAACAGGAGCTTAGGAAGAAGGAGGATTCAAATATCGGGTGACTTGAAGGAAAGAAGAAAATTCTAGAAGTTGAAGGAGGAGGCAGAGAACACGGTGAATTGGTGGTCTAAGTTTACTGACAAAAGTAACGGACCTGTCGTAAGACAGCATACATAGCTTAATAATAATAATAGTTAAAGGCCTCCGAGTCTATTATTATGACCCATTTGATAAATGAGTATGTAGAGTATTTGGAAATATCGATGAGTGTTTTGGGTGAAGATAGTTCAGTTTGTAGAGACGTGACATACTCGTATTAGGCCAAAGATTCATGGTTTGAATTCTTATCAAGGATATTTTATTTTTTTTAAAACAGATCGACTTAGTATTTGGCTGTCTACAATCCATGGGGTGGTTATAATAGTTCCTGCCTGACGTTAGGGTTTGGTGCTCATTTGTGTGGGGGTGAACTAGTTTGTAAGTCCTATTTCGGTATAGCTCTGAGTGGACATTTGTTTTTTAAATAGGCCTATTGAAAATAAAAAAGGGTCGTCACACCATTTGGCTAGACTAGTTCTCTGAGTAAGTCTACAGTAAAAATTTTTATAGCAAGTGCTTTATCTGAAAAATTACAACTGTAGATCTACTTTCACGTAACCATAAGTCAAGTCATGTGATCTGTAGCTGTCACTTTTGATAGATATTATCAATACCTATAAATTAACATAAATAGTAGAGTGAAATGTTATCTATGTTCCTTCTTATCTCTTTGGCACCATGTTTTAATACTTGTTCAGGCTATACGCATATGTACTAGTACCGCTAATGAGTTAAGGATGAGGAAGGTTGAATTCAGAGGTGTACCGGCATTTATTAAGTATGAGTAAGATTAAATTTAAAGGAAGTGTATCTGCATTTGCGTGAAGGAAGAGTGGTAAGCTATTTTGGAAAAAAAAACTCTCTTAGTGGGGGGCCTACACCCAAGTGGGATTCGAACACAGATCTTCCTGTCATCGTGAGTCCAACCTATTGCGAGAGTGAAGCCTTAGACCCTACAACCACAAACAAAATATATTTGTATATTCCTAGGAGCCCTTTCTATGAAAATTGGACTATAGCTCCAAGGTGTCTTGAGACCTCTGTGTTTTGGAGTGAGGCGCGATGTAGCTGTTAGTTTGCGCGCTGGACCAACTTGTCTGTCCTCCCGGGAGGAGGGGGGCGGGTAGTTGGAGAAAGGTAGGAAGGGGAGCAGATGCGAGTAATGAAATTCTAGGTGGCGCCTGGGGTCCCTGGGCTAATGATGCTCGGGGGAGCAGAAGGGTGATGGTATGGTCCCGGGTGTGGGGGAGGAGGGGGACTAAACAAGGACCAGGAATCTCACGTATGAGAGGCGATATTACGACGAGGAGGTGAGTCGAGCCGAGTCCTCTCTCCGACTTCTCAGTCCCCCCTCCTCCCCCCCCCTCTCACCCTCAGGTCTTCCAAGGTGACGTCGCTACCTCAATCTCATAGCGGCAGCTAGAGAGCGTATACGTTGTTCCCATATGATTCTGACGCTTTTCGAAAGTATACAGGTCATTGTATATCTTAATCTTGACTAGGGTCTTGTGCGAGAATTGCTTCTGTAGGGGAATCTATAGTTTTCGTGTGTACTGGTCCAGAGTTTCTTGAACAATTTTGCACTCAAAGCCTCACCTAGAAATTAGGATTACTCTAATTGCTAGGCCTCACCAGGATTTAAGAGAGGGCGACTGGGGTTAACACCCCAGGACCTCCACAAACTTTTGCAATAAAAATAATAATTTTCTTTTGGCTCTATGGATTGCAGNCCTCCTCCCCCCCCCCTCTCACCCTCAGGTCTTCCAAGGTGACGTCGCTACCTCAATCTCATAGCGGCAGCTAGAGAGCGTATACGTTGTTCCCATATGATTCTGACGCTTTTCGAAAGTATACAGGTCATTGTATATCTTAATCTTGACTAGGGTCTTGTGCGAGAATTGCTTCTGTAGGGGAATCTATAGTTTTCGTGTGTACTGGTCCAGAGTTTCTTGAACAATTTTGCACTCAAAGCCTCACCTAGAAATTAGGATTACTCTAATTGCTAGGCCTCACCAGGATTTAAGAGAGGGCGACTGGGGTTAACACCCCAGGACCTCCACAAACTTTTGCAATAAAAATAATAATTTTCTTTTGGCTCTATGGATTGCAGTTGTAGTAAGATCCTTAAAAATATTGTTTCCTACTATACCAATTTTTATTTATTTATTACAAAATATTACTCACTAATGGCACACGCGGCAGACAAATATTTCACTGGGATTTTCTAAACATAAACAACACCCAAACCCTGATCACAGCAAATTTAATGACTCTGATACATATTGAATTAAAAATTTAATTTATTGTGATTGTTTTTAAAACATACCTTAAACATTGAGCTTTTAGCTGTTAATTTTGTAAAGAAAAAAAAAAGATAAATGTTGAAATGTTGAAAATAAAAAATATTTGTTTAATGTTGGGGGTCTCCAATTTTTTCAACCTTGGGGTCTCCATAGCTTAAATAAAATACCTCACTAACACAAATTAAAGTAGTCAAATTTTTACTTATCAGTATATTTTTGAGAGGAATTTTGTATAAGCTATAAAACATTAATATATTAAACTAAATTAAATCAGGCCTATGTATATAATACAATTTTATAATAGCATGTTTTTACATTTATTTACATGAATACTAGTCATGAAAAATATAGTTAGACTGCGTAGTATATAGTATTTTTAAATATCTCCCCGCCATTGGACAAGATGAATGTGTTCCCTATAGCATAGATGGTTCGAGCTAGGAGTTTTATTTTTGTGAGATAAAGGTGTAGGTAATTTTCAACGCTAGTTCGAGTTCTTTAATTCAAATTACCGTCATTGTTTAGAAACTCCTTTTATACAAATATGCGAATGCAAACGTAGTGATTATTTTTATTGCATCATTTGGCCGAAGAAGAACCTTGGCAATTCAGAAAGAAATTAACAATAATTGGATCCAAAAAAATAAATAAGCATGCTACGCACCACCTAGAAACCCCCTCGTGCTTCACAATTCGAGAAACCCAGTACTAGTCTATGTAGTGTGTACATCATATAAGGCCTAAATTTAATCCTGCAACTAATTTGCATCATTATCATCATTAAAATTACATATTATATTAAGATATTTGTATCAAATATATTATAATTATATATAATGTATTAGGTTTAATATTTATGATAATTATTAAAATAATGCATAACATAATATATAATAATTAAAATTAATAAATTATCTATAATGTAATATATAATAAACATTATCATTAATGGTTTAATTTCAAATCCGAATATTTACTTAGTAACTCGAATATATTCCGAAATCGACTGTCATAATTGGGGTCATTTTCAAATCGATCCGAATCGATTACTGTATAATGAAAATGTTTCAAGATGAATCCAAATTGAAATTTATATAAAGAAAAGGTTTCAAATTTATTTCGAATCAACTATTTTATGATTTTTTTTTCAGACCAAATCTAAAACTAATATTACTAGGATAGATTCTTAAATATTATATTTAATGGGTCCAATAAAAAAAATACAGTTCGTAAAAATCACGTTCAAATATTGAATAAATATTAATATTGTAGAACTTAGAAGTTTCTATGCTCAATCAAATAATGTAAGTGGAGCAATCAAATACTGAGAGCTGATCAGTTAATTTAAGATGTAAATACGGCCAGATTACATACATGCAAAATTATGATGAAATTATTGATTATATTTTAATAACAGATTGATATGTTTCCATTAAAAACTAGATTAGGTTTGACTTGCTACTTATAAGTGGAAGAAACGAATGTATTGGTTCAAAGCAAAGTGTCAAGTAAAGTATCTTAGTTAGTAGTTCAAAAGTACTGACCCGCTCTATTTAATCAAAGGAGAAGAGATGAGGAGGATACAAAATAAAAAAATGGACTAACATCCTGATGATGAGAGGGAGGTAAGTCTGGATGAGGATGATGTAAAGTAAAGAAATTGATAAAAGTCTGAGTTTACCTGGCAGTTATTCGAACACTTAAAGCCACCCTTAAGGGTGTGTGAGTGGTGTGGCTGCATAGCGCCCCACGATTTGGGGTGTGTCGCACTTTGTTAAAGCTGACAAAACGGTAGTGGGGGGGGGGGGCGAAATTGAGGTGAGAGATTGTTGCTTATGCGCTTTTGTAGTAGGTTCTCTGTATAGACGAGCTAACAATTGTTGTCAGAGCGTAAAAACAAATAAAAACATTATCGTGTCGTTTGATTTAGCAAACGAGTGAAGCTAGTTCTACGTTTTAATTTCACCGATTTGCATTTGTCTGTGGTGAATATGTTTCGCGATAACTTTTGAACGCATGGACCGATTTAATTCTAATTTACCACAGGTTGTTCTTTATACTTTTATACAGGTCGTGTTTGCTGATAAATCAATTTGAACCAAATTAGGGAATAAATCAAACCCAATATGAATAAAAACACAGCTTCTAGCACTAATTATTCCATGTGTATACAATTTAGGATATTTTTTGATAACTTATAAGGATGGAAATTGGTATATAGTTTAAAACTACTCTGATGACACTAAACAAAAAATATTATTTTTAATTTATTTATTTTGGGTAAGGGGGGTGAAACGGATAGCTGGGAGCCCCACAAATGAAATTTGCCCAGGACCCCACGTCTGTTGATACCAGCCCTGAAAACACTGGACTCCCGGGCTAGTACCAAGCATGCTAATATTGAGCCGGCCCGGTCGGTTATAAGGGATTTTACGGGAATTTGACTGAAAAAGGCTGGCATTTCTTTTGAAAAGGTTTCTTGATCCAAGTTGCATGGAGGTTAAAAGGGCAGTTTAGAAATGGCCTTGGCTAGTGGACGAAGGCGGCGACTTTCTTATCAATCCGTACCACCTTGATGCAGTCTCCGGACAAGAGCAGACTAACTCCAGTTTGTATAGCTTATATACTTGGCTTTTATCACCATGTCTTAATACCTGTCTAGGTTATACGAATTTAGTATGATTACTCCAATGGACTAAGGCAGTGGAAGGAAGCATTTTAGAGGTAATCCACCAGAATCTGCCTGAAAGAAGGGGGGAAAACAATTTTGGGAAAAGCCATCTCAGAAGACTCGACCGGGATTCAAACCCCAACCTCCCTGTCAACAGTAGGCTAGTTCAACATGAGAATGATGCCTTAGACCATTCGGTCACTGAAGCGAATCCTTGTATATACTTTAATGAGATTAATGTTTAAATATATACTTAAAGCATCTGGGACCGCACTTACATTCAACGAACTTGTGTCCTGCATGTTTAAGCCCACGTGAAATCCATAGTTAGTTAAACAGACCTCCCCCTCCTTCCTATTTTTAGAATATAATGTAATAATGACAACTAACCAATGCAATTTGTTAATTTTTCTCATTATATAAAATGTCAAATGCGTGTGTTTTTGCCAACATTGGTTGTTAGTTACACGGTAATGTAAGGACACAAAGCTATGCCGTGGTGGAATAAGGCAAGATAGGCCTGCTACCTTACAGGGTAGTTGAAGGTCACATGATAATGTCTTATCTATTTAGTATATAGTATCTACTTAGTATGCGCTAGGTCTCAGTGTGTGGTATTTAAAAAACTTTTCAAACTAAAGCTAGTGTCTTAAAAATTATAAAAGCTAACCAATAGAATTTTATTTATTTGAGGTTTTTAACGTGTACTTTTTGAACCGACTAATCATATCAGTACACGACCTATAAACTAACATAGATCTAGAACAGTCACAACATCCCACCTCCAGCAGTTAATTCATCACTGTGAAATGGGAAACCAACATTTCACCAATGATACATTTTTCAGCCATGCCAGGAATCAAACCCGGGACACTCAGATATATATAAAAAAAAACACGTTACCTACTGAGATAATGTGTCTAACTTAGCTCTGGAACAAAAACAACAGATGAAATCCACAATTTCTACATTTTGGGCTCCCCAGGGATCTAGACCTGTATTTCTAGGTATAGGCCTACAGGCAGAACTAAGCTAAAGGACTACTCCATATAATAGTTTATTTAGCTAATTAGGAAATGTTCCTTTCACAGTGAAAAGGTTGAACCCGTTGACTCTACGTAAGGGACCCTGAATTCAAACTCAATCGCATACACTCGAGGCAGCTTTTTTTTTATCGGTCATTTCCTATCATGCCTTCACGTGTGAATCCTGTTTACTTTCCCTGAAGTTTCACCTTCCTCATTTTGTGTCGGTAGTTTTTGTAAGTTGGAGATAACACGAACAAATAGTTTGACACGTAGCCCCCCATTGCTCCCGTCCAAATAAATATGCTCTTAAAATTATATAATATATTGTTTTTTTAAATTTTTGGTGACCTGGTGGTCTAGGGGTAAGGTGTCGAACTTCTGTGCTGGGGTCCGGGGTTCAATCCTAGGTCTCGGCACAGATTTATCTGATTACCAAACCCTTCCTTCACCTCTGACAAGAAGTGTTTTAATCACAACTTGTGAATGTAGGGAATGCCAGGCCTCCGCCGTGGTTTGGATCCCACATTAAACTGTAGGTCCTCCATTTTCATCTCACAATCACCCTACCATTACACATTAGCGTTAAGTGCGTATAACCCGAACGGGTAGTAAGACGCGGTGCTAATAATAATAATAATAATTTTAAATTTTTGATTGATTAAAAACAAAAGTGTAACTCAAGGGTAATTAAAGTAAAACTCAGTCGATCAATAGAGTAGCTTAGAAGCTTAGAGGAAATGCACTTGGATTAACGGGAAGAAACAAATGAAACACCACCAAAGCGAAAATTACCTTCAGTGCCTCATAAGACCCGACCACATGGACAACATTTTCGGCACGTGAGTCCAACAGCGCATTAGACCTCTCGGCCATAGCTGCGTGTACAATAAATACATCGATTCAATCCAAACATTATTAGTTTTTTATAGCACCACGTCTTACTACCCGTTTTGTTTATAAGCTACGCTTAAGTATTAATTACGCTAATGGATTAGGAATTGGGAAGGTTGAATTTAGAGGAAGTGAACCCGCATTTGTGTGGAGGAAGAGTGGAAAACCTATTTAGGGGAAACCACCCCAATTCACCTGACCAAGATTCAAATCTCGGTCTCCCCATCCTAGGAAGTCTAGCACAACACTAAACTAGCGCGTTAACCAACTACGCTACCGAGGTGGGTCATTATTAGTCGCTCGTATACACCTTTGCGTCAAGACTTGACCCGTTCTTGCACTGCCTGATGTCTCAGGTGAATCTATATATATATATATATATGAGAGTCCTCCATGCATAAAACATGGCGACACTCTTCTTTTTTTTTTAACTCCTCCTCTTCCTCCCTCATGCAATGTAATTTTTCATCAATTTCTCGCGCCGCGACTGAGAATCAGGTTTTTGAGGGATAAGAGAGGGGAGACTTGCCGTGAGTGGAGTATGTTCAGGTACGTGTGTGGGCGGAGAGGGGAGTGTTGGAGGAGAGAGCGAGCGTGCGTACGCATGTGTGTGCATGTGTGTCTCCGAAGTGATTGACCACGTAACTCCTCGTATCGACACGCGGTACAAGAGTTAGGGCTGGGCAAGGTGATTCGATTAAAGTGTAACTTTTACCGCCGCAGTAACACTCAGCTGGTGTGCCCCCGACTGACCCAGAAGTTCGAATACGGGCTGGTCACAATTTAGAGGATTTATTCCTATGGTTTTTTTTATACCGTCATGTACCCAATTTATCTCTTGGCAAACGCTTATTATTTTACGTTATTTTATTTTTTTATCATTGATTATTATGCTATACGCATATATGATCATTAATCTAATGGGATGGGGATGAGGAAGGAGGCCTTTTAGAGATAATATACCAGCGTTTGCTTGGAAGACGAGTGGGAAGTAATTTAGGAAAAGCCACTCTTAGTAGACCTGACCGAAATTCTAACCCCGCTCTCCCCATCTTGAGCAAGCCAATCTAACACGATAGTGAAACCTTAGATAATTCGCATTTGTGTACTTAAAGTTCACATATCTTTTCTGTTTTTTTAAAATGGTATAAATTGAGGATATTCTTGACGTGTATCCATCCATACGCGTAGCACCGAAGAATAAGTGTATCGTTGTGCAACGAAAATTAATCATCAGATGATTCTCTTTTCTTAAACACCTGTTGATTTATTTCAGTGCTATCTGCAACCTACATTAGCTAATCTAAGGTCACAAATGCAACAGCGTTTGTCAATAAAAGGACACAAAATTAAATCCCCCGCATTGCTTGGATTTATTCATCCTACTTTTTTTTTTTTTAGCAATACCATTCCATTCATTCACATAAGATTAGACCAGCTACGCTAATTGCTATAATATTGCCAAAGGATAGCAATTCATGATTTCATAATAGGGGACATGCTTGCATTTATTTAAACTTTTAAAAAGCCTACCTCTTCATCTAGTGGTCAACATTCCTGGCTATGAATATAGAGGTCCCGTGTTCGATTCCCGATGGTGCCATACGTATTATTCCCGAAGGAGAAGTGTTCCTATGACTACCATGGGCTTGATAATTAGGTTTGATTTAGGTTTAAGACTTATACTGATTAACAGGTTCCTATCTTCATTATCACCACATCATCTCATCGGGACGAAGCAACCGTACCTAAAGTCTTTTCAGCGTAGGAATGGTTTTCTGAAAGGCCTTTTTCCCTACCAGAAATCTACTATATAGTAAGATATTGGTAGGAAAAAAGACCTTTCAGAAAGTAATTCCTACCGTGAATGGATAATACATGGCTGTCCCAACATCTGAAGATTGTACATATTCGCCACTGCCAGTAGAAGACCGGGGGAATACATAGCCGACAGATCCTGGTGGCATTCGCGAAAGGAGGAAAAAAGCCACCGTGTCTTACTAGTACTTTGAACAACTGTACTACGCTAATGGGGTAGAGCTGAAGAAGGTAGGATTTAGAGGAAATGAACCTGCACTTGCGTGAAGGAAAATTGGGAAACTGTTAAACTCATCCTTAATACATATTTGAATGCCGACGTCCCAGCCAACAGCAATTCAGACTGGTTAGGCCTAAAATTAAGCCCATGTGCTCAACGATGCTGATAGTTATAGTCAAATAATGAAGAGTAACCAGAACTGACAAAGAGCTAGAGTCTGCTGTTTAGAAAATTCAAACATATTTCTTTGCGGCCAGCATTTAAAAAATGGCATTATATTATTTGTGTTATTTTATATGTATTGATAATATTTATAAAATGTGACAGCTGCAGATAACATGACCTGACGTATGAATATAATGAAATTGTTTTAGTGACTTTAGTAGCTACCAGGTACTGACTGTTCTTCCTACCAAAATCCAGGTATAAATTTTCTTTATGGCTGTCACGTTTAATGAAGCTTTGGGCCTATGTCTTCACGTATGAATATATAAAGTTAGATTTAGTAGGTCTTTAACTATTAAATAAGGTTTATATTGAATACACTGTAGCATTAGCGTGTCCTAAGAAAGGCAAGACTGTGTTGAAACATAAGAACAGAAATAAACATAAATATATGACAACCTAAGAAAGTGGAACTTTTTGGGGTTGAACTCATCCCTCTTGACTGTTGGTTTGTGGCACCCCTGGTTCGATCTTCTTTTTTGTTCTTCCTGTGATTTAAGACCATACTAATTAACAGGAACATCCCAACCCGATTTATCTGTATGGTGCGCGCTGCGATCTTCAATCTGATACAGTTTCCCTTCAGCTATGCTACTAGTCTACCTACAGTCGCAGCCTGCACTGATTGCTGTTGACAAAGAACCTCTCGAGTAGCCGACCAGCGCTGAGAGAAGAGCTCTCGGTTGCCGATATTCTTTGTGGCGAGAGCTAGAAAACTCCGTGGTCATCTGGTAGACACGTGAGTATCCGTGGCCAGACGGACTTCGAATATAGATACTTCAAGTTTGGATAAGTTTTTTTAGCACCACGTTTTACTACCCTTTCGGGTTATACGCCTAAGTACTAATTACGCTAATGGATTAGGAATTAGGAAGGTTAAATTTAGAGAAAGTGAACGCGCATTTGGGCGGCGGGAGAGTGGAAAACTATTTAGGAAAAACCACCCCCAGTTCACCCGACCGAGATTCGAACCTCGATCTCCCCATCCTCGGCAGTCGAGCTCAACACGACTAGCGCGTTAGCTAACTACGCCACCAAGGCGGGTTTTGGATACGTGCGGGAACTAAATTCATCCTATACCGGTGGATACATGAACTAAATGGTTTAGCTCCTCTGTTATGGTGCTCCGATGATGAGGAAGTTGATAGTTGGCCTGGTATAAGTATTTAGGTTGTTTTTTTCCCTAAATGGTGCCTCACTAATACCTAAAAGCAAATTAGGTTACATTTTCTTCAAATTGTATCTTCCTCATCCCTAAGCCATTAGTATAAATACATGTGTATGATCAGAACAGGTAGTAAGATACGAAGAGAAACAACTAAATGTACATTTTTAGGCTCCCGGTCTTACTACCCATCCGTGCTACCCGCATGTTTAAACCAATAGGGTAGAGATATGGCAAGTAGAATTTGATAAGAAGTGTAACAGAATTTACTTGGGGAGGATCAGGAAACCAATTACTTACTCTATGACATTAGGGCCTCGAAAGTTCATTGCCGCACTTACAAAAGTAAGCCACCTATCCCTACCTTGATCTGTCTACCAGCTCTGAGTGTCAAAAGCGACCCTCAGAGAAGGTAGTTGGCTTGTTAATACCTAAGAGTACCGATCTGTAGCCACAGACCATGACTTCTTTTGGTAAAAGTGTTTATTGATTGTGGGAGGCAAATGGAGTTCAGGAGAAGAGGTGTGAAATTGAGGGCGTGTTGTGTTGTGGAGTAACTATATCAGGCCCTGGTACACTGTGATTCCAGTCCACCTCACTACATCTTATCTCTTTTAAATTGATTCTAATGTTACTCTCCAATCTGCGTCTAGGTTTTCCCAATGGTCTCTTCACATTGGGTCACCCGTCAGTACCCTAAACACGGTTATAAATTCTGCCATTTGTGCTGCATGCTCTGCCCACGGCAATCTACGAGATTTGACTATCCTAACAATGGCTTGTGATGAGTAAGGGGGTATTTAACTCATCATTATGTATTATGTATCCAGTATTTTCATCTCTTTTTGGGACCAATCAAGAAACTAATTAGAAAAAATAAACTTTACCCTACCAGGATTTGAACCCTGACCACAACGTTTCCAGACAAACCATTAAAGACGAAACTGAACCCCCTTTCCCGCGTGACCACTTGTGACGATCAGTTCTAGAGTTAGATTTTTTGATGGTCACAAGACTTTCCCTCCGGGGTGTCGAAAGAAAGTAAAAACACAATAAAGACCTTTTTTTTAAAGTAAAATAATTATTTACCTGCTTCATTGGCCGCATTGTCTAATGCGTCACTCTCGTGTTAGATTATACTGATTATGACAGGGAGATCGGGGTTCGAATCCCGGTCGGGTGTATTGATGGTGGTTTAAAAAAAATCAACTATCCCTCCACGCAAATGTGGGTAAACTTCCTCTAAATTCAACCTTCCTAATCCCTAACGTATAAGCGTAATTAGTACCATAGGTGTACAACTTTAACAGCTAGTAAGACGCAGTACTAAAAAGAAACCTATTTCACTAAGGACCCGCCTAGGTGGCGTAGTTGGCTAACGCGCTAGTCGTGTTGAGCTCAACCGCTGAGGACGGGGAGATCGAGGTTCGAATCTCGG
>CABEEJ010000367.1:259241-303313 GCA_901482245.1 Timema douglasi | reverse complement strand
ACAAATCAGACTTTTTATTTGTGGTGCTTGTTTAAGAAATGTCTGAATGGCTACCATTCAGAATGGATACAATTCAGTCGTCTCGAGGTAGAAGGGCAGCGCTAGAAGTCATGCTCAAAAGTGGTATAGTAAAGATAATGTGATATGTTCAAGAGCATAGCCAATTTTAACCAATTCAATCTAAATAAATATGTTGATTCTTTATAAAGTGCTATTTAATTAAAATAAAATAGAATATTATTTTGTGTGAAATTATAAGTGGTGCGCTTGCACTTGCACACTCAAAGAGGAGTCGCCAATGGGTCTGAGTAGGCTTATTTGGGGGTTCCATTAATTGTGAATGAGTGGGTGGGGCCACTACCTGAATTAAGCTTTGTGAAACGACGTGGCTTATTGACACTAGAAAGCAAATTTTGTAATTTAATTTTCTTGTAAGACCATCTTTAAAGTGAACTATTTTTAAAAATTCCTGTTTGTTAGCGATGCTGTCATTTGGGACTGCACGTAGCAATTTCTATGTTGAAGAACTAAGCTCTCCCATTGAGCGCAGCCATTTTAACCTGATGACTGTGGAGGGTGTGGAAAGAGGGTACCTGCCTGAAACATTTCAGTTTCCTAATTATTCTGGGCTTCAAGATTTATTAAACTTTGGAATTTAGGAAGCTCCCCCCCCCCTTCCCCACCTTCACTTTCAGTTTGGTTACTCAAATGGGAATTTTTGGTTACCATGGACCAGGAATACATGGTGACCAAAAATCGCCTGTAAAATTTCAGTTTGCTACTTTTTCTGGCCTTCAAGGTTTTTTAAACTAGACAGAGGACAGCCAATCTGGTAATTATTATAATTATTGTTACTATAGCTATTATTTATTGAAAATGAAATTGAAATCATATTCATTCTTATACAATTTCCCTTTTTATAAGATTTTATATCCAATTGTAATTATTATCTACTTTAACTATTGTATTCTTATGTATTTAAAATAAATCTTATAATAAAATATTAATAGTTGCTAGTAACTAAAGGATTATTTCAAGTAACTGTTACAAATATGATATTTATACCCTATATATAGTTTAAGAATTATCTAAAACTGAAAAATCCTTAAAAATGTATTTTTATATATATATCAAACAATTTGTTTTAGCCAGAGCTGCTCAAACCATGTTCCTATTCTGCTCATTAAAAAGACGTATAAAATAAATATATAACAATAAAAATACACTTATTCAAGATATTAAATGAAAAATAAAAAGGTGCTCTTATTAAGTAAATAATTATCACAATAGTGTATATGAACTATTGTAGTCCATGCTACATCAACCTAAGTGGTTGTCTGAGTCGGGCCGGGCCGTCGGTCGTCCTAGATATCGTAGGATCGGCTGGAGCCAGCTATTTTTATAGCCTGTAATAACGATCACGAATCACAAGGTATTAACTTGTTAATTTAAGGACCTGAAAACATCTATTTATATTATAATAAAATGAAAAAGTTCACATATTTATTGAGATTTTAGTGATTTTGTAATGAGATTTTATTAAATATTGTATGCTAACAAGGTTTACACAACCATGAAAATAATGTGGAAGGTTTTCAAAAATGTTTGTTTTAGAACTATGAAGAAATCCCTGTAGTTTTCCAACAGCAAAATGAAATCGTAAGATTGATCAAAAGAGCACAGCCTTAAAAGATCCAACATAACTCAAAGGAAAATGGAGAAGTTGTATTTTGAGGAATTGCCCGGCTTCCCCTCGATTGGCTTGGAAAACTGTACAAATTGTAAGAGCATCTGATCAGGATTGAATCACGGCCTTCCGCGTTTGAATCACGCACCATATCTGCTCCAGAATATAAGGAAACAAGAACACCAGTATTTCTTTCCGTGTTCCCAATCTTATCACCCACACGAGCCACCCACAAGAATGAGGACAGAGGAAAGGTATTCCCATTCGCGATGGGAAAGTGGGAAGACATGTAGGAAAAAAAAATTACCTTCAGTACATCTGACCAGGATTCTAACCCCAACCACCCTATCGCCGGAAAACTATACCAACAATGTTGACACCTTAACCCACGTGTCCACCGATGGGGGAAGTTTCGTTTCCTAAGTAGGTTTAACACCAAGGTTGTTGATTGCGTATTTAATCTGTGGAATGGGTATGAGGAAGGTAGCTAAGAGGTAATGTGCCCACACAAGCGTGGGGAGAGGTCGGGAAAACACTACAGTAATAGCCCAAGTGGTAAACCAGCCCTAAAGCTCTCGACCGGGATTAAATCTCCACCTCCCAGTCGACGGCAACCAAGTGTAATGCAAGTCCAATGCCCTAGACCACTCATACACCACTCTGGGCTATTGGATGTGTCATATATCTGTAAAACACAAATAAAACAGTTAAGTACTTTTCTTTTCTACGCCATACTATCAGGTTATACGCATATGTGATAATTACAGAAGGAGAGTGGTAAACCATTTAGGAAAAACCACCCTCAGTAGACGCGACCAGGATTCAAACCCCTATCTCGCTATCAACAGCAGGCCAGTCTAACACAAGAGTGACGCCTTAGAGCGCTCGGCCACTGAAGCGGGTCTAATTGGTATTGTATGTTGTTCCAGTTATGAAGATGGATGAACATAAGCGTGCAGTGTTCGTTTACCTTTTATCAAATACTACGAGAAAAAGATGAATAAGAGAATAATGGACTCATCCAATTATTATTTGTCGTTTTAATACGCGTGTCATTCCAGGCTATACTTTCTTTTGTTTGGATTTTATATTACTCACGAGACACCTACTCAGTCATAGGTCTAGCAACTATTAAGATTAATTCAACATCTTATTATGTAGTTCTTATGTTTTCAAAATAGTCATAAACACAACTCTTAATAGCTGAATGTCGTTGAGATAAAATAACGCTTGTGTAACCCGACCCATACCCTGTTGAGGTTCTCTAGAAACATGATTACACTGTTACTGTTAAACGGCATTGTCACCGTTGCGTTTTTACAGATAGCCACGACATTCTTGCATGCAGTTTCCCCACCCCGTCCCTAGCTATTATATTCAGATTATAACATCTAGGCCACTTATCATACTGCTAGGAATGTCACTCTGTAGTCTGTAAATATAAATACATATCATTCCGGGTATATATCCGTACCCAAAATCCTGCACCGGATGCAAGAGTGGCCATTACACATAAAACTAACTGTACCATATTCCTGGTATCCTCAATTACGGCTAGACATCATCCCCCAACAGTAATTCATCCATGAATCTCTTCTGTCTTGGTCCTTTCTTACACTTAACTTTGTGGCCTTCTCCATGAAGCTCGCGTAAACGTTATTTTTCCACCACAAGGTAGTTAGTTCTCCCTGGGAAGCCAAGCATAGCCCGTCCTCTGGATAAGCTCCCTCTTCAGGTCTTCGAACAAAGGTACAAGCGACAGTTAAAAAGACGTCGCATCAACAAAAGTGTTGCGCGTGTGTTCCGTGTGAACTGCTCTATTGAACGCAATTGTTTTCTGAAAAATAGAACGCCAGCAACAAACTCTCATCCATGTGACCCATCACTAGGATCGAACCAGTAGCCAACGTTTGGCCGCTCTAACCACTCAGCCACCAGCATGAGCAGCTATCTCAGTGATCTTGTAGTGAACCGTAAAGCGGCCGACAGGCGCAATCTCCCCAGGATACGATGTGCTCCATTAATCAATCCCGTCACCACCCACACAGTTATTATCAACCATCTGAAGTACATTGTCCTAACAGGAAGTGAAGGGAAGGAGTAAATGGTCAATATAAAGCTTCAGTCTAAAAGGATATAATCAGAGACCATACAATGCCCTTTCTTGTATAAATTAGTGGAGAATGGGAGACAATACAGTATTATAGTAAAGCGAACTCTATATTAAAAAATATATATATTATTAGTAAGTTTCGCAGCACATTTACAAACGGTTTGAAACTAAGAATATATTATTATTATTAGCACCGCGTCTTACTACCCGTTCGGGTTATACGCACTTACGCTAATGTGTAATGGTAGGGTGATTGTGAGATGAAATGAAGGACCTACAGTTTAACGTGGAATCCGAACCACGGTGGAGGCCTGGCATTCCTCACATTCACAAGATGTCTTGTCAGAGGTGAAGGAAGGGTTTGATAATCAGAAAAATCTTTGCTGGGACCGAGGATCGAACCCCGGCCGCCAGCATAGAAGTCTGACACCTTACCCCTAGACCGCCAGGTCACCACTAAGAATATAGATTAATATCTTTTTACCCACGTGCATGTGGATATGGTTGGGATTTTAACCCATCAATGATGATCAAGGGAGATGTCTTGAAAATCTAAACAGTAATAATTAGTCTCCATACTAACATCATAACTTGTAGCCATCCTCCAGTATATCTTTTCCTAGATTATATTCAACCGAAAGTATATATCCTCCTAGATTGTAGTCAACCCTCACTATATAGGCATCGCTAGCTTTTGCTTAATGGGTACCAAACCCTTCCTTCACCTCTGACAAGACATCTTGTGAATGTGAGGAATTCCAGGCCTCCACCGTGGTTCGGATTCCACGTTAANGGGGAATGCCAGGCCTCCACCGTGGTTCGGATTCCACGTTAAACTGTAGGTCCTTCATTTCATCTCACAATCACCCTACCATTACACATTAGCGTAAATGCGTATAACCCGAACGGGTAGTAAGACGCGGTGCTAATAATAATAATAATAATAATAATATTTAATGGGGAGTACGGATTTACCTAAGTACGTACCCATTTATTTGTGGGGAGTGGAGGAAGGGGGGGGGGTTAAAGGGACGGAGAAGGTACTTGCAGTGCCTTATGGTGACGTCTCAAAATCGAGCTATCAATTTTTTTTTACATTAAATATTTTATGGAGTATTTTAAAGTGTTCTAACAAATAATTTAGCTTGTAGCTATTCGAAAATGTAATAGACTTCAATAAGCTATGAGCCTAGACATTGACGAGGAAAAAAAAATACTAGAAGAAGGGGGGGTGAAACCTCCTCTTCTTTTCACGGCCCTGGAACTAACCGATTTTCTCTTCCCATTAAAGAAAAAGTAATCATATTTTACCAAATAATAACACTTATGTGATATAACTTATTTAGCTGTTGTACTAATCATATAGATAAATTACATTAATCATTAATGCATTGATCCAAACGTGGATTTTTTTTTTTTTTTTTTCATTTTTCTGAATGAAACATCTCACTGGGAGATACAAGTAGTAGACCAACTAACGTTTCGACAATTGAAAACAAATTCTATTCACTAAGGTGTATGTAGTAGCACTCGCAGTTGGTAGTTGAAAACATCAGGGTGCTAGGTTTTGAAAAATAGGATTGGTTAAATAAAAATATTTTGTGATAGTTCTGAAAATAAACAGATTAGGAAAAACCCCGTTGACTTGGTAGCACCGGCTGGAACTAAACACTGAAAATATTGATGCGAAACAAGGGGTATAGACCTTATTTATTCTAGGAAAACGGAGGGTTTGGGAAGAAAAAGGAACTATTTCCAAGACAAATATAAATTAACTTATAGATGGTCTTGTCTAGTTATTATTGGAACTTAGAAAGTAAAATGTCAATCATTGTTAACTAAGAAGTCAAGATGCAAATATAAACTATATTAATAACAAAAATATGTTGTACTAGCATTTTTAATATTGAAATTGACTTACTTACATCCCCACTATGAGAACAACGTTTTCCCAAATTCACTACTTTATTAAAAGTCTTCTATCTGAGCAGATTATTGGGGAGATGTGTCCCCCGTATCCTCCCCGCTAACGATGCCATGAGTCACCCAGTATATATTTTCTTAGCCTATAGCCAGTCATTTCCAGTAGCTCTCTTAGATTGTAGTCAGCCTCCAGTCTCTCTCTTCCTACCTTGTATCCACCCCTCTTGAGTATTTTCAGTGACAATATGTATCTTAATAGTTCACTAGAGGGTTATCGCAGAGTAAAATACGACAAGAAACAAGATAGAATAAATTAAGATTGGTTTTACACCCTTCAACTTAACTGGTTCAAAAGCCAAGGATGAAGATAGAGTTAAAGATCATCAAAATAAGAAAAATATAACATTTTTAACCTCTTTTATTGCTACAAGTAAATATTTTTATGTTCCTCCTGGACACATCTTTTTGCCGCTAAATGAAACATTAAGCTTGATTATTAAATACTAACAGAAGTAGCCGGCGTTGTCTGCAATGCTTTTCTTTGACTCGAACAAACCGAAAAAAAAAATCTTCATTTGATTTCTTTAATAAAGTTAAATAAATCTAGTCAAAAATTTAAAATTCCTGCCTCGAGGTGCACATGTTTGTGTACAGGGTCTAATAATTTTTAAACTTTGGACCCCGGCGGGCGATATATATCAATCAATGCTCGTGACGGACACACACACACACACACACACACACACACACACACACACACACACACACGCAGACACACACACAGACACAAACATATTTTATTAATATAGATTAAAGCTTAATCTATTTTTGTCACAGTAATATAAACATATATTTATTAAATTGGTGTAAAATATATTTTTAAATAATCATCAAATGACTATCAGGGCCGGATTTACATGTTGAAGCTCACTAGGCCCTTGTTGACGTTGCCCCCTCCCCCGCTTTTTCCAGACACAGAATCCACCAGGAAAACCAAACCGTGAGTTTCTGGTATTAAAAATAACTTAGCTAGAAATTTTAGTCTGTTAATTTTAGGCTACATATTTTGAGTAAATAACATTTCCAAGTAACAAAAATAATTACCTTATAATTAGGCCAATTTAATATACACTTTTTACCACCTGCTTCATATTTTTGGACATACTAACATACTAAATACTATAAGTAAATAAATTGCTCCCTAAATAAATTCTGTAGCAAAAATAATTTTGTGGGAGAACTGTCAGTATCGGTCGCAGCGCGCTCATTGCGTAACCGAACACCTTCAAAAGGGATCAATGACGAATATTAAAAACAAAATATGTCTATGTCAATTTGTTAAATACAGCCTACGCAACGCCTTATTTCTAAATAGACTTGTTTACTAAATTATAAAAAAAAAAATCTTGGCGGAAGTGCCTTAGCATTCGCCCTTCAAGAGAGGCCCCCCAGAGAGTTGCGCTCTAGGCCCGAGCCTAGCGGTAAATCCGGCCCTGGGTGTTACCAAACATTCAAAATTAAATTAGATTTTCAAAAAAATTGTATTGTTCAAATTTTACACAATTATATCTATCTTTAAGAAGCTGTAGTTTTTTATAATATATCAAATCATATACATATATGATAGTTTTTTATATCAAACGACCCTATATATGCATATTAAAACATATGTACAAAAAACTACCTCATATGAGGTTTAATGGTATTTTAAAACTATGCATTATTATTATTATTATTATTATTATTATTATTATTATTATTATTAGCACCGCGTCTTACTACCCGTTCGGGTTATACGCACTTACGCTAATGTGTAATGGTAGGGTGATTGTGAGATGAAATGGAGGACCTACAGTTTAACGTGGAATCCGAACCACGGTGGAGGCCTGGCATTCCCCACATTCACAAGATGTCTTGTCAGAGGTGAAGGAAGGGTTTGGTAATCAGATAAATCTGTGCCGGGACCGAGGATTGAACCCCGGCCGCCAGTACAGAAGTCTGACACCTTACCCCTAGACCGCCAGGTCACCTACTAAAACTATGTAAAACAACCTTTTAAATAAAGTACATGTATTATAATATTGTTTTGTTTTAAACTAACTTACATTTATAGCGAACTTCTAAATATTTAAAAAGAGAGATAGTTTTACAGAGACCCCTAATTTCCACAGCATTAGACTAAAATATACCCAATATAAAGATGTGGTCCGTGTTTATTGTTTTCGAACGAGCACACCACTAATAAATCTCAATATATTTTTTAATGTATAGGGGCTACTAAAAAGAGTTGAATTGTAAACTTTCAAAAATACCTGTTTCAGTTAATTTTGAATGACTTATTATACATAGTCTTGTTTTTTTTAGCATCATCCTAACTTACTATCTCCTTGTTGCGACCTCAATGGAGGCAGATTTGTGGAGCAGAGGAAGAGCGTACAGGTTTTTTGATGTTCAGTTATAAACATATCAAATGCACGAAATTAGCTGGCTACCCGAGAAGACTGGGGAGGGGAGGGAGAAATTCCCTCCTTTGAATAGCTCAGTGGTAAGATCATTGGCGTACTAAGCCAAAGTTCCCGGGTTCAATTTCCGTGTCCAAGTGTCATTTTTCAACTTAAATAATATGATATTTATATGCGGCTACCACCATACTTAACAACTATAATACCTTACTATTTAATCCATCATAACTTTTAAGGTTTTTAATTGGTGAAACCTAACTAGTGTTGAGTAATTAAAAACAATGGCATACTCAGTCTATCCCGCCCCCCTTCACTACCCTCAACCATCGCTCAGAGAATGTAGTTTAGTATTAGTTTTACCCGATATAAATTTATGGATACGCCCCTACTCAAATGCACGTTTCATAAATTTGTCTCAAAATAGATAAAAAAACAAACAAATTTAATCAAAAAACACTGAGCAATAACAAGTTTTTGAAAAAATACAGTAAACGGAATATTTGTCATAGTTTGCACATATTAAATCAATTTGGATTTTATATCAGCAAGTGATAACAATGTTTTTGTAGAAAATACGTATAATTTGAACTAGGTTTTTTTCCTCGCCTTTCCCTACCTATTTGGGGTGTATCCATTTTACTTACGCTAATAGGGTAGGGATGAGGGAGGATTAAGGTTTATGGACTAACATTTTGAAAAAAAAAAAAACTTATTACACGTGCTGAGTGAGGTAGCTATAAGTATTTGCCTTAAATAATCAACCATTTTAATTACATATACAGATTAGTCTTTCTGTGGCGTATAGTTAAAATACATCTTAACAATTTGAAAAGAATATTAAGAAACTTCATGTTTTCCCTAAAACACAATTACTCTGTACAATCATCTGTCTTCAAAATATATGGTTAGAAAGAAGCGTCTACGCAGAAGAAGGTTGGTCTACTTTTACTTTAAAAAAATGTATTATGCGACTAATTTCTTACGGTAAAATTGCCAACTAATGCACTCTGAATGAGATCACTAATTCAAAATATGTGTCTAAGCATGTTTGTTTATCTTGTACCTGCACGAGTCTTGGTCAAATATCAACGACACTCACCATCTCTTTATAGACAGGGAAATAAACATCTATAACTTAAAACATTCACATTCATAATATTCTTTATTCATAACTCTTCATCCGTGAAAAAAGGAAAAACAAATGTGAATTATCTGATTTCACTAACGATTGTGAGTTTCATCTTGACCTATTATTACGTTCGGGTCTGGTTTATGAAACCTTGAATGAATAAAACTATTCATCAATGAGTGCGTTAGAATAAAACCTACTTGATTCAAATTACTTAACCTGGTTTTATGTCTTCTGAAAATGTAGTTTGTTCAGAAGTACCGATGAAAGGTGTGGAATAAAATCGAACCCCAAACTTGTTTAATAATAGCCCAGCATGTTTACGGAAGGACCATAATTAAAAATTAAAACTTGCCTCCTTTTAATTCTTTAGTATTTGGTTTCTTAACCAATGATGTTTCTCACGAGACACTGGAAAAAGTTCAAAACATATTTTAAATAATAATCCAGTAATCGCTACATAAATTCGTGAAACTATCTTGGTTTTATTCTGATCTAACTTATGTGCTCATACACCATCATTTTTGTTTTGTTTCTCTCAAATGATGGGCCTGAAGCGTATTGTGTAACTGACTACCCCAGAGATCATGAGACTATTGGTCAGACTGTCACGCGTGTCTTGGTTATTTGCGAGAATCAAATCTGTTCTAAGTTTGTTTCATTTTAAATGTGACCTCCACCCGGAAGGCAGGTAATTTCCAGCCTCTCATCATTACAGTATTATTCGTAGCAAACCTCTACTATGACTTGTATGAATTACATTCAAGAGATTAAATCAATTATTTCTTTAATGAGTTGTAATGATATTGGTTTGGATTACTCTAAATTATGTAAAGAGTCATGGATGAAGGTAATTTTTCTTTAAAGTAATATATGTAGAGTATCCTTTTTAAGACTCATCCATGAAGAAACACGCGCTTTTCATAAATAATGGGAAAAGGATTACACCTTTAAAATATATTTTTATACCATATTTCCTGTTAAAAGAACAACTGCGCTATTTCCTGTTAAAAGGAACAACCCCGCAGTTTTTGGCAAAATACGCCAGTTCCCTATACCAATAAGAAGCTAGCCTTCACAACACCTGTCGCCAGGACACTTTCTATTAGTTAGTTTTCACACTGTTGATGAGGGGAGCAAAAGGCAAGGGGTATGTCATATATAAGCCGTCGTGCGTATGTTTAAGGCAACCAAGCATCCTCACGCACAAGCCACACACCAGCAGTCACAGTCTAGCACAGTATAAAATAACTTACATTAATATCACAAGTGTGCAGTGATATAAAGCATTTAATTGGAGTATGTATAAGTAATTAACAGATGTCATTTAAATAAACCGTGTGTGAATAAACAGCCATCTCTTCAGCGTCTAGGCAGCTTCTCTTTCTTACATTTATTAATTATACCGTTCTAATTAGTGCTCGACCACGTAGCTATAGACAGCTGGTTAAACGGTATATTTTCCGTACAGTGATGATAGGTGCTCGACCACGGAGCTATAGACAACCTAAACATCATCACAGCATTATTTTATCTGAAAAAAATCCCTAGTGTTTCAATCGACGCCCAAAGCGGGGCGATTAATTCAATAGTGTAACAGAGGGAATCCCACCTTTAATGACTCAAAGGAATACGCACCAACGTATCGTTAGCTTGCTCAATTGTACAACTTGATTTATTGTAGCAGACGTAGTATTTTAACATGTATGATTAATAATTAATTAATAATCTCAAATAAAGCCGAATAAGACAATTTTTAGATATTTAATTAATGTTTTAGTGGTTTTTAAGTTTCAGAAATGCCATCACCATAATAAATACAACAATGTTTGAATAATTCATTTCAAGTAGGTGGTGCCTGCTTGTATTGCGTGTGGACCTGACTCAGTTTAATATAATTTCTTCTCTGACGTGCTTCCCATTATTGCAGGATGTTTTGGACCTTCTAAAGAATTTCATATTCCATACAATTCTTATTTCTTTTACACATTTGTCTCACGCCTTGATTAATTGCTCTGTATATAAAAAAAAAATTCTCCTAGAATCACGTTGGACATTTGTTACAGATCTTAAACTTCATAAACCATAAATCACACGTGAACTGTTTGATAGTCTCTTTTTAATATTATGAGGCGTTTCAAGAACATGAGTTGAAATCGCTTGCGTGCGTATTGCAAAGACAAATTTATAGTAAAGGTAAAATAAACCAAAAATGGGCAAATGAAAAACAAAATTCGTCCATAAAAAAAATGAGGCTTTAACTTATTTTTGGCAGTAGAATTCAAGATCTGAAGAGTCCCCAAAATTTAAAGGGGTGGACACACAGTTTTGACGCGGTAAGGGGGGAAAATTCCAAAATAAGTCTATCTTTACGAAAAAGGTGGAGTGAGGGGTATTTTTCTATGTTTTTTGTTTTTGGTGCTGAATCGAATAGAACAACTTTCAGATAGATTGGAACACTCATTTCTAAGAAATAATGGGTTTTGTGGATAAGAAACTCATCTCGCTTTTCACTAATCCGGGGATGAGGAAGAACGTAAAATCCAATCTGTATGAGGAATTCACCTATGTTGATGAAGATGTATTGAAGAAAACACATAGCTTCATCACCGATGGTGGTTATTTATTGCACGTAGTTAAATAGAATAAAAACAACCGTCGTACTTATGCTGACGTGTGCAATTCATATGTACAGTATTTGACAGATCAATATAAATACCGGAAATAGTAGTGGTGTTTGATGAATACGATGATCCAAGCAACATCAAAACACGTGAACACCAACGCAGATACAAACACTTCGCTCCACGAACTACTCCAATTTATGGCAACCAAGAGCGGTTCCTATCCAATTCCCAGAACAAAAAACAGTTGATAAAGATGCTAACACTTGTTCTTCAAAGCAATAATATTGAGGTGAAACAGACCATTGGTGATGCAGAGGCTCTCATTGTTTGAACAGCCTTAGAGAAATCTGCTCATTTCCTGCCTACTATCGTCCTTCAAGACATTGATGTCTTGATTATTATGGTTGCAATTGCCTCACCAGAAATACCTATATTGATATTGAAGCCAAAAATAGGACGTGTAAAAAGAAAAATATTTCATTCAAAAAACCTATATCAGAAACACCTCAATGTAAAAAACTACATTCTCCTTGTCCATGGATTCAGTGGATGCGATACTACCAGAGCAATCCATGGGAAAGGGAAAAAACAGCTTTTTAGGCTGATAGAAACTGATAGTGCATTAATGGACTGCATCAGAACATTCTCCAAATCGAATGCCACCCGGGATGAAGTCAGAAGTGTAGGAGAGTGTCTGTTTCTCTTCTTGTATGGAGCAAAGGATGGTAACCTTGACATTGACCAACTTCACTATAGTTTCTTCCAAAAGTCACTGCAGAAGAAGACAGCCAGACTGGAATCCTTACCTCCCACTTCAGAAAGTGCAGCTCAGGACTCATACAGAGTGTACTACCAAATACAACAATGACTCAGAAACAACCTACGTGCAGAAGATTGGGGTTAGATTCTTAGAGATGGTGAACTGCAGCCTGAAAAAACAACTTTGGAACCTACCCTTAATGCAGTCCTCAAGATGATTTCCTGCACATGCAAAGGAAACTGCTCAACCCAACAGTGCGGTTGCATCAAAAGTGCTGTGCGATGTTATGCTTTCTGCAAAAACTGCCAATGAGTGAGTGACCTGCAGCAACACTGAAATTGATGACCCGGACAGTGATGATCTTGGACAGTTTCGCATCCAATACGAAATGAACTCAGAAATTGACTCTGATGTTGATAGTATATGTGAGCAAGATGAAGATGAAAATTGATAATTAATATGTAAATAGATCACTTTTGTGTAATAAAAAATATTTTTATTCGTTAAAATATATTATTATTGAGTTTTTAATCCAAAAACCCATTATATCCTAGAAATGAGTGTTCCAATCTATTTGAAAATTGCTCTATTCGATCTAGTACAAAATAATACATAGAAAAAGAGACCTCTCACTAGACTTTTTTTTCGTAAAGTTAATTTTTTTTTAATTTTCCCTTTCCCCCCTCAAAAACTGTGTTCCACTCCTTTACATTTTGTGGACTCTTCAGATCTTGAATTCTACTGCCAAAAATAAGTTATAACAACAGTTTCATGAATGGATGAATTTTATTTCCTATTTTTCCTATTTTACCTGTACTAATATAATATATTTAATTTTACAGCCCGTCTTACTATTTGCCTTAAATAATTGCACTTAATGTAATTAGTAGAGTATAATTTAGAGGAAATGTTTTCTCATTGGCATGTAGAGAGAGTTGGAAACTATTTAGTAAATTCTCCTCAGAGCACCCCACCAGCATTAGCTGACCTCGTCACTGACAAACCAGGCTAGACTAGCTTAAACGTTTAGTCTACATACCCACCGATGAAGTTAATATATCTTATTTTATTAATATATTCAACACAATGGCAGCTATCGGCTTATTTAATGGCATACGATGAAGGTATTTAAAGTAAATATACTTGTATCACGTGATGGGAGATAGGAAAACCATTTAGTAATTCAAACTCCGATCTTCCCGTCAGCGGCTGATTAGATGAGCTTGAAGTTTACTCTGCGTGCCCACCGATATGTGTTTTATAATGTAGTTACATTTGGGTAATGTAGAAAGCACATTATTAATACGCTCAAAGCCTACTATTGTGCTTCGATTGCATTACAATGGTTGGCTAAATGACTGGAGAAAGAATCTTGACATCTCTTCTAAGGATCAATGTATTAACGAACAAACAAAACGCTCTCGCAATATGAGTAAATACCAGTGACGTTTCGATATTTTATGATTGTTTACCCTCCATCTTGTACTGGTACCCTCTTACGGTAGTAGACAGAACTTTCATGCGCGTGCACGATTGGTCAAGAGAGCGCCTGAGTAAATATCATCCTATGTGTGATGTTTACAGAGACTGTTCTCAAGTCATTCCAGCAAGCATGCGTGATTGTCTTAGCGGTTACGTGTAGAGGATTGTCGGGGGTGGGGTGGGGGGATGATGATGTTTGCCAACACGTCCTCTGGAACAATCCGACTACAGACCCAAGACACTCAAAGAGTCAACAAATTTGTGTCAAGATAGAAATCCCTTTTTAGGCGGTCAAACATTTGTTCAAGCTTGCTATGACTTTTTAAAATCGGGTTAAAATTAGAAAGAGATATAGGCCGTCAATTGGAGAGCACTCCGATTAGTTTTCTGTTTAAGGTGGTCAAGTTGTCAAAAGACAGTTTTAGAACCAGCTCACTATTTTCAATTACATTTACCTTTTCTTGTAGAGAAAGAATTATAATAGCGAACATTTTCGTGTAATGGCTCTTGACGATGTATGTGTCTACAACCTCGAAAAAGTTGATTTTACCATTCACTTTGTTAAACTCTCTGTATGTCTGTGTACCTGTGGCTGCAGCTGAAACGGTTTATTAAATATTCCGTTCAAACTTACATAATATAGATGTTTTATGGTCACACCTCGAAGCTAAAGCGTGATTTTAATTCGAGCTCTACTATTAAGAGAAGTTCACCTTCAACCATTCTTGAAATCATCTCCAGATTTGAAGGCAACTTGTAGCTGGTAATGAAGTCTTTCGCTCTCCTAAAGGTTCACAAGCACCTGTATAAGGGTGAGAAAGGGAATTGAAAGGGAATGTTGACCTGTCAAAGTGAACTATTTGCTGTCCCTGAAGATATGTACTCAAAATGTATTCCAATTTTCCTCAGTATTGTAATTTAATGTATTTCCCCTACAAGTAAATAAAGTTTTCTTTGTTTGATACTTTCATTAAAATTGAAATGTAATTCAAGTTAAAATTAATTTACTGAAAATAATAAAGTATTAAATATATAACAATTTGGGTATAGTTACGTAACTAGGAAATCATCTACTTGGTTAATTAATTTATTTCTCACTAAATATTAATAAGACCGTTGTTAAGTGTAATAAAATACAGTACTGTAAAGGATAAAACGAGACATTTGGTTATTTAATCGTGAACAATTGACTACAATGCTCCTGGTGCTAGTTAATGATAAACGTCAAGATAAAATATTGAATGTCTGTAAAAACATGTGCTGTATTTGGATGAAAGAATTACAAAATGCATTAAATCTCTCTATATTTATATAGATTTCGATGGAAAAAATAATATAACAATGGTCTGATGATATTATTCACTTTGTCTACGGTTGTTTAATTTTAATGTTTTCATAACCAACCATTAAAATGTAAAGCTTATCATGGTTGATGTACTAATATTACTATGTATTAACCATTTATAAAGAGAATAGATGGTACGGTAAGCCACAGAGACTTTATCGCTCCTCTATATAAATATCGAGACATTTATCGAAGAGAAATAATATACATTGTTGCAGAAAAATAATGTTAAAAGGAACATTATATTCCACCAAAGAGAATAAATGAATTAATACATATTTTTATAAAAAACATATTGAGAATAAAGTAAAATATCTGTATAATAAAGAGAATAGCAATCAACTCCCCATTTCCCAGACCATCATTTTAAAATATATTGGCTTGTAGCTTGGAAACCATTGGTTTTATGATATTATATTTTGCATAATTTATTTTTATTATTTATTTATTTATTTCTTATCACAAATAGTTGCGGAGCTATGATCAAAATTGGAGCTATTTTCTTATGTAAAAAAACCTCTTAAGTCATTTTATCGGAAAAATTAGATTCACTATTTTGTTTGCTATGGTAAACAAAGTCTAGATACGAATCCTAATCATATTCTTTAGAGCTGGATGCGAGAAAATAGCTTTGTTATACTCTTATTTTGGTCCTTTAGTAGTCAATTTTCTCAAAATACGTTCAAACTATTTTGATTAAAATTTGTTTCTGAGCACTGTTTAGCGCTACAAACAAAATGGCGGCGCATCTTAGTTTTCCTTAAAATCCATTTAGAGGATACGTTACATAAGCAGATATCTTTATCCAATTTTGATATATTCGCTACTATTAGAGATACGAAATAACTTATGATTAGAAAGTTGTAGTAGCCTACTATTATAAAAAAAAGTACTTTTACTTGAAAGATATTTTTATAAAACCAATATGGGAAATTTATTTTTATTATCTTTGGTTAACAGAGATGTTACTTTCCCTCAAAATGTTAATGCAAGAGTGCATGTTATTTAATATATTCTCTTTGAAGAAATGTTTCTGCAACAATGTAGATTTATTTTGTTTCTCATATCTTTCGAGTTTTGAGTAAATATCACAATTTTCAAGTAAAGGATCGAGAAAGTCTATGCGGTGCACCTTACCATTAAATATTCACATATTAAATATATTTACATATTATTTACTTACATAGGTAAGCTGCTAGAACATTCCAGTCCAATACCTTAGCTCAGTCAATGGTACGTTTGTCTAATAAATATAGAAGTTCAGGTTCTATTCCTGCCGTGGAGTGCTGAGACGCATGTCTAACGTCCAGAAATCCCAAGTTGTTTAATTAAGAAGCGGTGTTTGTTGTTTCATCAGTATGTTTAGGGTCAAAATGGATATGAACGGTATCAACATTCTTAAAAGAAATTAAAACCCTTATATATTATGTTTTATATATATTTTAATATATGGAAAGACCAACAATTAATCTCAATTTCAACAACGTTTCAAGTGAAATGTCACAGTTTTGAGATGTAAGAACATAGATAGAAACCAGATCTAGCCTTCAAACAAATGCAGTAGTTTTGATAGTTCGAGCTGAACAGGACCAGACCCATCCACCTATAGAAAACTTGTACTACACGGAATAGCCGGGGAAAATTAAAATAAATGCCTCTTTCTTTAGTTATTATATTCTTGAATCTTCCTTCTTTGATTTAAGTTTCAACGGAATCCTTCCGTCCAGGAAGTTGCTTTTCAAAGAATATCTGGTTTTCCCCTTCACTTCCTTTTTATAACTCATTCATGACCTAAGTTTACTTGGATGACAGCTCAAAAAGTTGATAAAAATAGTCCCTAATATATCCCTACGCCAACAGCTGACATCTATCACATTGGATCACTGCAGTGAAAACATATGGTAATATGTTAATGTGATAATGTGATAGTTAACCACAGTGATTTAGGCCAATATTATTTATATATTTATTTTAGGTCAGACACAAAGCTTATTTATCGTTTTATTCCACTTAAAAAAATTATTATTCACAGCCTTCCACAAAAGGTCCAACGAAAAAAGCTTCAAAATGGCGACCGAAGAATTTAAACCATATGGTTGAACATGACGGCAAACAAGTTTTTTTACAATGATGCACCCACGCAGTGGATACAAATATTTTATTCAGTTAAATATATTGAAATACGATAAAATAATTATAAAATAATTTATTATATATAAAAAATGACAGGTATTTTCTCTTTTCCAAGTAAATACGGTACCTCTATTGAAAAGTATTGATGTATGCACTATATTATACATTATAGATAACATTCCCAAACGGAGAATAAATAATTTGTAATTATGTTAAAAATATTGTTTCGAGTTGGATGAAAAGAAATGATTAAAACTAATGAAATAGTATGAGAAAACTTAAGTGTACGTTATTTTTAATGTAAAATATAGCAGGTAATTAAAAACCTTAACATTTATAACAAAACTGAGATCTTTTACAAATGTTTTCAACCCAAAACCTAAACATATGATTTTTGAACTGTCATCTAAGTAAAAACCTATCATGAACATACCCTAGTTATCAATATTCCTCAGAGCGCATAACCCGAACGGGTAGTAAGAAGCAGTGCTAATAAAAAAATGGCGCTAAAAAAAGTTTAGTTTAACTGAGAATTGTTAAGACGGATAGCAACCCAAGTATTTCAATGTCAACACAAAGGTCAAAGCCCTGTAATACATAATCTCAAAAGAATGGTAGCGGATTACCTAAATGAACTTTATCAGCCATATTGCGAGTCACACACTTCTGTTTTTCTATGGCATTCTATTAAAAGAAAATGTGTTATCTGTTCTTATCAATGAGAAGTTACTGTCACTTAACCCCAGAAAAACAAAACTACTAAAATTTACAGCCAAAAGCTATCTTATCAAGATAAACAAGTTTGAATCTCTCAAGCTTATCTTTCAACGTAATCAGTATGAAAATAAATTATATAACACAATACGAGCAAACATTCTCCCAAACATTACGGATTGGAAAGTTACTGAAAAATGACACATTGACCTTCATTTCTTGTGAATGTCATTGACTTTGTTATTTGGTATGCTTAAATAGATTTTGCCTAAAAGCAAGCGTTATTTTTTCCGTACATACATAACTTTTGATTATTCATACACACATTAAATGCAACACACTCAATTATTGCTATCAACACAAGCTCACACATCCATACTCATAACAAATTTACTTTTCTTGGTTTAACTATGGTGCAACTTATAGTAGACAACAGGACCATAGTGTAATCAGTCAACGTAAGAGCTTTCAGGGTAAACGAAAGGTACGCTTTCATTATGATGATAGCTCGTCAAACCGACATATTTTATTGATCCTTGATTTGAGAGGATAAAAAACACTAATATATTTTTAGTGTATTACTAAGAAAAAGAAGTGTGATCCAACGAACGTCCCATGGGCCGCGTATGGCCCGCGACAGGTTTTATTTTGACCCGCCAATTTCAATGGGTGTTTAAATAAATAATTGAAAAAGGCATCCGAAATGTTTAGTCGTTTACGGCATAAATTATTAAATAACATAGCACTACAAATGGTTGGACACCAACGAACTTATAAATTTGTTTAGGCGATCTAAATACATTTAAACAAATTAAAAGCATTTTTAATTTACTATTATCATTGCTTTTATTATTATTAGCACCGCGTCTTACTACCCGTTCGGGTTATACGCACTTACGCTAATTTGTAATGGTAGGGTGATTGTGAGATGANGCTAATGTGTAATGGTAGGGTGATTGTGAGATGAAATGGAGGACCTACAGTTTAACGTGGAATCCGAACCACGGTGGAGGCCTGGCATTCCTCACATTCACAAGATGTCTTGTCAGAGGTGAAGGAAGGGTTTGGTAATCAGATAAATCTGTACCGGGACCGAGGATTGAAGCCCCGGCCGCCAGCACAGAAGTCTGACACCTTACCCCTAGACCACCAGGTCACCCATCATTGCTTTTAATTTTGGCTGTGGTCCACTAAGTTTGTTGTATAATACAGATTTTCCCGCGAGTCAGCAAAGTTGTCCCACACGACGATAAAAGATGTGATCTATTCTATAGCCGTTACTATAGATAGATGGTATCAATATAGGGAAATATGTAAAATACTTTAAGGGAAGGACATTTTGTTAAAACTTTTTCCTTATGATTTCTATAAGTGTTACGAAAGCACTAAATAATTTATCTGCCAATACAAACATGTTTCCCTTAATCGGTCCCATTTAATGTATTATTACTCGTCCAAGTACAAACACACTTATTCTGTCCCGCATCACGTTGAATTATCCGTTAAAGCTATACGCAGTTCTGGACCTCTAGACTATGCGTAATATTTGCAGAACGATAGGTCTACTATTAATTTTTATATCCACTTGTTTTTTTACCCACGTCCTACCAGTCATCAGAGCTAAACTTATTACATTAATTGGAAAGAAATAACAAAATGAAAATAAATGTACTCGCATTTTAGGGGAGGGAGTGTGGGAAACAATTTATGGCCGGGGACTAGATGTTGTGCCTATCCTAGTCTTAAGTTAGATTATAAGGCATATGAATCTACGACAGGCCTAGCCAGCCGGTAGTGGAGAATATATGGTTTGAATAAAAAGTTGGCTCAGGTCGCAGGCTGGAAACAATAATGACTAAAAAATAATAATATATTATATTATCAATCAAATGTGCTAATAAATACTAAGTATTAATAATACTTCTCTATGTCTTACTGTATATCTGTCTTTTTCGTAATTTTGAAAGAACAAAAAATATCAATAAAACTATAAAGTTTTCTGTTTCACTGTTGTGGCAATAAAATATAGTATAGTGCATATAATAATACATTTAAAAGTATTATATTCACATATATATCTTCTTACAACTTGCCACCAAAATAAATGTGTTTTTTTATAACTGAGAGAAAGATCCGTACAAAATATTAGTTTCAAAATAAAACGTTAATATTTTGTAAACACATGCGCATGAACACACCATAACACGGTTTGTATGTTGTTATCAACCAGCCTTATTTCGTCCGGTTCATCATCTTAATTTATAAAGAGAAGGCAGCCTTTTAGAAACTCTGATTTGTAAAGCAATTTTAAGTAAACTACAGACGCCGCTTCCACAAAAAAGAAACATCCAAAATGGTTAAATACATAAGTTCGTGTTTCAATAACGTAAAAACGCGCAAAAAAAAGAGAGAGAAGAAATAACAATTGTTTGTTGTGAAAGTTTTGACTGCCTAAGTTACAGCAGCTCAACATAATATGGTCGTGTAAATTAAATAGTTTGACGTAGCTTTTGCTAGCTGTGAGTTACCACAACTACTACGCTGGACATCTGAATGAAATTATCACTTCAACTTTCCCTTATCACCGTAAATTTTTTATGAGTTACTCACTATTCCTCTTTTTGTAGACAATCCCCCAAGCGTTTAGTTTGTTTAAATGAATTAATTAATTTTTAAACTTTGTTCCTGATTAGTAGCTCAGTCAGTAGCACATATTCATACTCAAGTAAGTGCTGCGGCTTTGCCAACTATCAAGGCCATAGCCGAGGGGGGAGAGGGGGGGGGTTGAGCGCTGGTTTGGGGTTTCAAATTCCCCGAAATAAGACATAATTCTTACTATTTTTGGTTTAAACAATATAAAAATAAAGGGGAAAAAAATAATGTTGAACCAATCCCTGCTAAAATTTTTACGTTAAAATAAATTTTGACAAATATTTTGTGATTACAATAAAACCCCGTTAGATCGAACCCTGGTAGGCCAATAATTTAGATAATCACATAAAAAAATTTCGAAAAATGGGGAAAAAAAAGAAGGTCAAATCAAATATATTTTATTGGCTAACAAGTTCAGAGTTAAAATAGAATTGTAAGAAACAATTATATCTGATAATAAATTATTAGTATTTACATGTTGTAGTCAACACAATGTGTTTTCCTTTATTTATAAATAATAATTACAGTGCAGACATGCGTGTTATACATCAGCAAAATTTATGAAAATTTGATTAAACTCATTCATCTATAATTTAAAATTCATACAGTCACTATATATCAAAGATATAATACTAGGTATTCAACAAATTTCGTTGCGGTAGACTAGATTGCCAACTAAGGGGAGCTCGAGGTTCGAATATCGGTCGGTTGTGCTGATGGTGGCTTTTACAAAATGGTTTCTCACTCTCGCTCCACGAAAATGTTGAGACACTTCCTATAAATATATCCTTCCGAACCCCTAAAGCCATTAGCGTAATTAGTACATAAGCGTATAACCCGAACGGTTAGTAAGACGCGGCGATAAGAAAGAAATATAGACCTATATATATATATAGGTCAGGTTGAAAATAGATTTTTGTAAATTGAATAGGGTACAATTTTTGAGTATGTAGGTAGACCTTTTCTCCAAGCACTAATTTTAAACATCCGGCTCTATAGGAGAAATACTAACTCAGCTTTAAAATGTAACTTAAGAAGTCCTCAATGTACATGTTTGTACTTTGAGAAGGCGCTATGTCAATTTATAAAATGTGGAAATATAGCTATACGAGTCTTAGTACCTACGGTGTTTAAATCTCTACCCAAAGCTACCATAAGAAAAACCTCCAAACATCTTTAAGAGGCATTTATTTTTTTACGATTTTTTCTAGCCTCTGGAAGTTAGGGGCCTGTTTCCCTCAAAACCCTCCCTAAAATGTTCAGATGGCTACGACCTTGTAGACTGGTGTGTTATTTTAGTTTTAAACTTATTGATTATTTTTGCTACATGGCAGGCTCAGTAAACTTACAACTAGTTTACAAACTTCACATGTCACTTATGTAAAATATATTTGCACCTTAGTCAGAAAAAGAGAGAGAAAACATAAATAGGAGTACAAAATTAAATTTTGGATTATAATACTTAAGACTTAGAATATTACTAACTATAACTAATGCGAACTTTTAACGTGTTCCACTGAACATAGCTTTTTATAATTCGGTTCAAATAAGCTAAAACCCACTTCGGTGGTCGCATTGTCTAAGGTGTCACTCTCATGTTGGACTTGACTGCTGATGACAGAAAGATTGGGGTTCAAATCCCAGGCAGGTGTATTAAAGGTGGTGTTTTCAAAATTTGTTTCCACTCACCCTCCACGCAAATGCGGGTACACTGCCTCTGAATGCAAACTTCCTAATTCTTAACATATTAGCGTAATTATATGATGCGTATAATCCTAACGGGTAGTAAGACACGGTGCTAAAAAAACTATTTGTTTGCGCAAATTAAGATTTACAAATGGCATATTATCAATTTTATTTATTATGATTATTATTATCTTATTTTTAACTGAAACTGCTTACATTCTGTACGAGAATATGCAAAAAATAAGTTTGCGTGCTATTAAACATAACCATTACATTTGTGACTTTTGTACAAGAAAGAAAAAATATACCTTTTAAATCTTAGGGGGTCATCAAATATTTTTATAAATTCAAGTGGGTAGCAAGCCAAATAAGTTTGGGAACCACTTTCTTCCGGATAAGCCGCAAATCGGATAACTTACGTACGAATAAACATGTATTTTCACACTTGTCTTGGACGATTTTCTGGTAATTCTTTACTTATTATCTTGTACTAGTATGCTTTAATTACAATGGTATCTTATTATCAACTTGAAACAAATTAGGATAGGCTGAGAAACCACAATGAATAAATATCATGATTATTGCATCCTTTCAGGATTAAACCTCTACCTTCTGGAATAGAATAAGGTCTGTTGCGAGTCATATCCGCTAAGATCTGGCAGAAAACATTTGAAAGCACTGGATACGCTAGCCTTCAGGTCCACGCAACCACTCAGGTCAAACATATTTACCCTAACTTGCGTTACCTTACATTCTGAATTAGTATTTTACATTTAGAGTGAACCAGACCCTAGTGGCCCTTTCTGAAGACGTTATTTGTCTGTCACAAAGAGAATTCAGCAGTCAAGTTATATCCTTGACCACTTGTCCTAGTTTACTATCACTCGGGTCAGGTCGACTGCAAACTAAGACGTGATTATCACTAGATCTTTATTTTGGATCATTAACATAACCATCATTGTGTTTACAGTCACTTGTAATAATAATATTTAGCACCGCGTCTTACTACCCGTTCGGGTTATACGCTTCAGTCACTTGTAAACAAGGGCGTTATTAGAGGCTAGGGACACTCTTAGAATTAACCACAAACCCAAACTAGGGACCATGTCAGCGTTTTTTTTACCAACAAAATTCTTTTATTAAAATGAATTACTTTAATACTGACAATAGCAATGGTGTTGCTAAGTTATTAAGTTTAGAAACCCTCCTGTACTCGGAATTTTGGCCAGTTCAAGGACAAGCTCATTCTGACTCAGGAAGTTGAAAAAACAATATAGTCATTATCATTATCTCCAGAAGGGTTTGCGTTGTGCTCTGCCCCTAACATAGCACCAAAACTCGAATAACACACCAAATGAAGCAGCACTATGGGTATAATTGAAAAACTTTGTTTTTGCCAGATTTTTTTTTACAAACACATATTGTGTAATTTTAAATGTATAACTTGTAAGCTTAAAAAGTTACTGAAATTGATATAATTTATTTGATAACATCTAAGATACAAAATAAAAACTCAAAAGTACTTTCCCCAAGAATGAAACAACATTAAAGTAGCCCCTTAAATAGCCTATTTGGTCACTTATTGAACATTGTAACAAAGTCATATTTTCATTAAAAAAATTTGCTTTTTACATTTTATTTGATTTAAAGTTATTGAACTTATACTGGTTTCATTATTTAAATTGATTAAATTAATTAGATTTAATCAACACTTATCCTATGAAATCAACTCTTTGGGTTGCCAGGCCAGGAAAGTATTGTTTTTATGGTCTTGATAAAAAAAAAGTTATATATAATCAAATCTATATATTTCTCATCTGGAACTTATTATTCAATATATTATTTTTGGTATAGTTTTTTTTATCGATCTTAGATGTAGATTATTATAATATGTATATGTATGCACCAAAAACGTTGGCAGTACAAAGTCAAATATAAATCATAAGTAGGGGTACGCGAATAAAAAAGGTTGAATACCACTGTTCTGAAGTGGTGTTCCATAAAGTTTTTAAACTCATTGTACACCTGTACACTTAACAAACCTGATTTTTTTTATTTTTTTTTGCATTACACTATTTTGATTCAGGTATGTGCTGCAGCAGAGCAATGTATTAAAGATATTAGTAATTACGAGTAAGTAATAAATGTGGACGACTTACAGCTGCCGCTCGTACCGATTTCATTCGTGTTCTTATACAGCGATGCGTGGAGCTTTGGGCTATGGCCGCGCGGCGCGCATTATTCGCCTCTGCGGTACAACAGTGTATTTAGCATTTCATCTTTAAGAGAAAAATCGGAAACCATAAATATACTAGATGTTGGATCCCAAAATGGGAGACAAAACGTACAAATGGAGTCCTAGAGAATTTTTTTTTTAGCACCGCGTCTTACTATCCGTTCGGGTTATACGCTTTAAGTACTAATTACGCTAATGAATTAGGAATTGGGAGAGTTGGATTAGAGGAAGTGAGCCCGCATTTGCGTGGAGGGAGAGTGTAAAACCATTTAGGAAACACCCCTAGAGAGCTGAAATTTGTTATGGACGTTATGAGCATGTAATCTCTTAGAGAAAAATAAGAAATGTGAAAAATTCAAGATAGAGGATCCAAAATGGCCTATGAAACGCACTAATTGTGTCTTAAAGTACTACTACTGGAATTCACGCTATAAAACATGCCATCTCTGTAGAAAAAACTTAAACTTTAAAAATACAAAATGACAAATCCGAAATGGTGGATTAAATGTACAAATTGAGTACTAGAGATCTCAAATGTTGTACAGATGATATGGAGAATGCTATCCTTCTGTAAAAATCATAAACTTGAAAAATTCAAGATAATGGACATAGCATACAAATTGAATCCAATTTTGATGAAAATAAATGGTACGGAACTCCGAACGGACTTTCTCGCTCTATTGTTTGAAAATGGAGATATTTACTCAAAACTCGTAATATATGTGAAACTAAATAATATACACTAGCAAACCCATGCATAAATTGCACTATACTTATGTAAAACTTTTTTTAGTCCCGGTTATAAATTTTATAATTTTGATTTTAACGAATTAATATCCTCATTTGTATGTATGGAACAATACAAAATATCAGTGTTGGGACCACAAGGATCAACACTTCGTATTAAAATGTCAACTTTCGGTTAAAATTTTCGACTTTTTATTAGGTGTTGCAAATCTTCATGCCATCGCATTGCTATTAAATTCCTCAATTATAAATTTTGAAAAATAAAAAATGTAAATATTGACTATTGAGTTTAAAATGAAGGAGGTAGATCATTGTTGTACAATCATTTTTCCTAAGAGGTTTAAGGAAAAATAACATAAGCTTTTTGAGAGACTAACTTATATTTCACTAATCTATGGCATTGGAGAATTATTGCGTTAAAACTCAAGTAGTATATATTTACAACTAAAGCTCACAAAATGGTACTAATATATTTGCCAATATGTAAGAAACTGTTGGTTTTATAAAACCATATTCTATATAAAAGTTTTTTTATTTTTAATAGTACTACAATTTTGCAATGATAAGTTATTTAGTATCTCAAATAGTTGCGTAGACACGGAAGTTTCTGCTTCTGTGAAGTACCGTAAAATTCATTTTTAAGGTAAAATGAAAATATCCTGTTTATTTATGACGCAAATTTATGCTTTAGATCTGGTCGATAAACTATTGAAAGGTATAATAAAATAACAGCTTCCCATTTGACGGTTGAGTAATTTTTTTAGGTGGAGGTTTACGTCAATGTTTACCAGTCCCCCCCCCCCCATTCCCATAGAGCCACAATAACACCAACAAGTGTAAAATATTAATTTTGAGGTTAGACTTGGTGACGTTAAGGCTGACTAGCAGTATGCGTTCACAAGACCCAAACTAGGGCTCATGATTTCTGAAGTTGGGAGATGGCGGCTCCTTGGTAACGATAAGCTGGAAATTGACCTCATCAAAGTGCCAGGCAAACTAATAGTTAGTGATATAGTCGAGGAAACATTTGGCAGTAGTCTTAAATATAAGGATTTATTAACATATGCAAGTATGTTAATACTGTGTCAGAGAAACGACTATGTCAAGTCTGTCAATGAGGAGGTTCTAAAACTACTAGAAGGAGAAGTTGTTTGATAATCTAGCATGGACACTATATGCTGTGACGACAAAAAGAAAAGGGATGATAACCATCCAGTTGCGTACTTCAACAATCTTACTCCCTCAGGTTTGCCTTCACATAAAATGGATTTGAAAACTGGTGCAACAGTAAAGCTGTTACGAAATATGAATAGCAAAAGAGGGTTGTTTAATGGAACTCACTTAGCAATCGTTAGGTTGATTCAAAATTCAATTTCAGAAAACCTCCTCACAGGTTCTTACCAAGGTAACCCAGCTTTTATACCTCTAATAGAACTCGCACCTACCGAACCAGACCTGCCATTTGTGATACGCTGGTGACAGTTCCCAGTATGACTGTCATTTCCAATGAACATTAATTAACTTCCATGGCCATACTATAGGAGAAGTTGGTGTACGTCTTCCTACTTCGGTGCTTGCATCCTTTTGCGTCGTATGTTGACAAGTTCTAATGCTGCCTGAAGAGCAGCACAAGATTAAATTATAACATGTACCAACAAATTGGTCGCACCATGTTATTGACGCTACTTATTTATGTGATGTTGCATTTCTCAAGGGTTCTGGAACAAGAAAAAAAAACAGATTAATATTAGTGGGGTAAAAAAATAAGGTAGCAAAGCTAATAAGAATTTTTAAAGATAAGGTTTCCGAGCAGGGCTTTGTCCAGTGTTCAGCCAGCTATATGTAGCCTTTTCGAGAGTACGCCATGCAGCATACATTAAAGTACAAAGTAATTATTGTCAAGGTGACCTTATTAGAGAAGAGCCAAAATTATTTGCCAAAACTGTAGTACACCAGGCTTTAAAAAAGAGCCAATACTCTATTTAAAATTAACAAAAGAAACTCTTCATTGAACTACACTAGCCCGCTGCAAGGCAGAATTAAAACCTATGTCAAATAATTATGTTAGAATAACATCAAATACTTGAGTATAGTGAGGGTGGGAAAATAATCCCGTAGAAAATTGTTGCTATCAACCTACACTTCCCGAATTGCATGTCCTAACTCCTACGAGCCTTTTTTTTTCATACATCCCGATAACCTGACAGATCCATTACACAAATCGCGCTACCTTCTCTTATGACCGATTAAAAAATATATCCAAACCACAGGAAGCCGAATTAGCTTGGATCAGAAATTGTACCTGTTGGGGAACAGGTCTAGCCCCTAGTTTTGATGTAAACAAAAGTTTTTTTTAACATTCTACCACTAATAAATCTGTCGACAGTACCGTACATATGTGAACTATATATTGGTTGGTTAGTTATCGCAGTGTACTATGTCTCCGGTTATTAATAAATAATTAATTTACTATACTGATGTTACATGTATGAAATAAATATGAACTAATGTGTGATAGATTGCCAAAAATCTTTCTTTTAAAGTCGAAATGCAGTGGCGGCTCGTGTATAGGCACTGCGGAACTGCAGCCCCCCCTATTTCCACTTGATATTATCGATAACATTTAATATAATGAGTCCTTTTTTCTTTAATTATTTTTTTATTTTTATAGTACAGTATATATTCCTTAAGCTTAATGTCAGTACTTCAGTAGCCATCCCCCAGTTTATGAAAAATATTCAAAATTCTTTGTATGGAACTGTGCACTTCACACTGCCAGCGACGTGGTGTTTGACTGTTGTGCGCATGCGCACATAGAAAGCGAGTGGAGAGGAAGGCGGGACTTCAAGGTAGAGAGAGAGCGCTGTTGCTGGCGTGATGGTGGAAGGAAGTTTTTTTTTTTACTCAGCGTGTGCTGTGCTTAAAAACCGTGTACCATATTATTGAATGTGATAAAGTGTAGAAGAGTGTAGAGTTAGATTATTATTCTGCTTCCAGCTATTCTATTTGATTCTTTTTTTTCGGTTCCTTTATTTAACAAAAAACTTTAACCATGGCCTTGCATCCCCAAGAAATAAGTTCTGTGACTGTAAGTGAACTTCAACAACTTAAGTTTTCACAGCTATCTCTCCACGAGAAAGCTACAGTTATTAAAAGAGGTCGTTCAACACCTGATATTCTAATATCTCAACCAGGCAAAATCAACAACAAGAAATATATTCGTAGCTTTAATTCTGAATGGTACCAACGGAAAAGTTGGCTTTGCGGCTATGAAGTAAAAAATGCACTGTTTAGCTTCCCGTGTTAGCAGCACCCCCACTAATTTTAGCTACAAGCCGCCACTGTCGAAATGGCTACAATTAGAATAGAAGAAAATTAGTTTCTACTTTTTAGTTCAATTTACCTTTGGTATAAAGGTTTCATTTGTTAAAAGCTAATTTTATATTGTTTCGATAAAATACTAATATGCTGCAGATTTAATTTGAAACTACAATGACATTCCACGCGTAGCTACTACAATGTTTACTTAAATACGTTGACACCACACGCTAAAATTAGATTTTTTGAAATTGATCTGTAGCCCCACTCAACAAGCGGGGTGCTTCTCAAATAAGAAAGTTTGATCCAGATATTTCTTCTATTTCAGAGCAGCAAGTTTTGCCTCAGCCACAACACACAGGCATAAAGTGAATTGTGTTTTTACTTTCGTATATAAAGATATTTTTTTTGTCATGAAACTTTTTGAGCTTGAGATTATTATGAATCTTCACGTTTTATGTGTTTCGAGTTTCCAATAAATGCTACTACACAATCGTAACAACTTTCTCATATAGTGTATAATAGCTTGAAGCAACATTTTCAAAAATACATTACCTGCAAACTTCCCCAAAGTAAGTTTACTTCAGCAAAAAAGTTGATGCTGTTAATCACAACAAATATTCTTCATCTAATTTTAAACAAAATTTTCAAATAATTTTTAAACAATTTCAAATTTGACAGATTCTGTTATTTGTATACAAACCTCAAATTATCTTTATTTAAAAAATAAAAACATATTATTTATCATGAAAAACAACCCTCAAACACACATTTTGAACAAAGTCCTAAAGGCCTTTTTCGAAACATTTCAAATTTTCTTAAATTTGTCTTAAGTAAACCACCTCTATATTAATGTAATATAGAAACTCAACATACATGATTATTTATTATATAAAATAGTCTTTTAACACAAACTTTTGAAAAAATTACAATAATTAAAGCTATTTTTTAAAAAAGTCAACCAAAAGATCTGTTATTGATTACCTGTTATTACATTTTTTTAAATAAAACAAATAAATAATTATTTTTAATTTAAAACCCTTAACAGATACCTATTTTGAACCAAATCCTTTAAGTAATTTTTAAAATATTCCAATTTAAAAAAATCAATAACCATTAAACAACCCTACAACGAATATTTCCCCGAAAATTACTTGAACAGTTTTATTTGTATTGTTAAATACTATCCAGATATACAATTAAAATAATCGTTTAAGCAATTTTTAAAATATTTCAAACATTCCCAAATCCCTCATCAGTAAACTACCCTTAAATTAATTTTTAGAAAAAACAAATATATATTTTAATTTTACAGTTCGAACACTCCCAAGGTATATATTTTAAACAAAACCGTTAGAGCCATTTACTAAAAATTTGGAACTAGAAATATTTATCTTTAGTAAACTTACCCTTAATTTGGAGGCCATAGCCAAAATAAAAAATACGTCCTGATGTATAAACTATAACTATCAAGTTTGAATAAAGTCCATCAGATTAGTGGCCATGGACAGTAAGACGGAATTGTATAATCCACTTTTTTGGATTCAGGGACACATAAAACCTAAAGATTAGTCATAACATCAAGGTCGAAAATGTTCACCATTATTGGTAATACTTTATTTTGATATGAGTAATTAAAAAGTAGATTTTACAATGATGTCTCTCTGTTCTGGGCATAGATCCTAAAGGTTTTTCAAACTTTATATTTATATATTTTACATTATTAGTAAAATGTGTGTTTATTAAAAAAAAATTAAATCTTAGTCTACGCATGACTTTTTTTTAGAAAATATTACATTTTTCAAAATTGGCTTCATAGATTTAGTTCAACCGGGTATCTGGGAATTATTTCTCATAATAAATAAAAATATGGTTTTATTTTTATAAATATCATTTGAGGATGGCTTACAAATAACTGATTTTTATAAATTTGACATTTAAAAAAAAAAATTGTTTGAACAATTTTGATAACAATTTATATATGCAGAGTGTTTATTGTGTCTAACAAGATGATATTTTTTTAGGAAAACTTACTTAAAATTAATGTTAGTTTATTGAAAACCTATTTTTGAAAATTTTTGATCTCAGCTATAATGCACCCTACCTTGATAACAGAATAAAACAACTTTTTATTCATATACGCAGTTTAAATTTTATGTAAATAAAAATTAATGATGCACATAAATTGTTGTAGGTTTTTTTTTGTGTGAAATAGGGTTCCCAATCGTTCACCATCCCAGCAGGGCTATTATGACCACGACGCAAAACGAATTTGCGACCGTTAGCAGAGAGACGCTAGACTTTGCGTCAAAAGTTATTATTGCCGACCACTTTGCAAAAGCAAAGTCCTTGCGGGCGCAAATATTTTCCTAGTAGAGTGACGCAAAGTTGCTCAGACATTTTACTTGTCCTTTGGTTTGCGTTACGAGGTTATGTTTGCTAGTTTGTGTAATTTATTAGGTGTTTTGTGTTACATTATTTAAACTTGCCATCGCATTAGCCCAATATATTAATTCCAAAACTTTTTTGTGTGTTTTTCACATAATCTAACTTTAAATAGGGCTATATCATAATGTAGGGATAGTACACTTATACTGACTGCTAAAATAATATTTTCTTTGAAACATAACACTATCAAATTGTATTATTAGTCACCATCACCACACTGATCATTCTGTTGACAAGGTAATACAAAGGTAGGACTAATTTGTTTAAGAAGCCTCAACAAAACTTTAATAATGTAATCCTATTTAAACTGAGTCGTACATACAGTAGTAGCTACTATCCACATTAATGTGAGTTGTAGGACAATGAAATATTGCAGCCAAGACTGGAAAAACCAAAATAGGCCCTAGCTTAATGTTTACATGTGGTATGGCTTAGTCCTAGGTTTTTAAGGTCAAAAACTCCCTTTAAATAAAGAATGCATTTTATTATTTTTAGCCATCCAAACCACCCTCTTGTTCATTTTTTAAGTTAACCTAGTCAGACAACTGGGTATAAATGACGATTACTTTGACATAAAGTTGTCGAAAATATTCAGTGTGAACACAATTTTTGGGAGATTTTGATTACTTTCATCAACTTTAAGTAACTAGTTTTATTTTCTAAGATATTCACAACGCATATTTGATTCAATCTCAAAATTGAGAACCTTTTCAACACTGTAAATTAATAAAATTAGCACAAAGTCGGCCTATACATGTTCAAGTTTAGTACCACATAGATAAGTGATTTTCTTTATTTAATCTCAACTCAATCAAACAACATAAAATTTAAAACACCTCACTGTAGGCCTATATCTTTGAACGTTCACTTTTTGACTCGACAAAATCGGGAATGGTTTTAAAATAGGCCTACTAATAAAGCCAAAATACAAAATATTAATTTACTGTTTGATAAATGTTGTTTTCGGGACAAAGTTATATAAGGTATATATTTTTTTAGTTATAAATTAAAGTTATTTCAATTAAAATAGGCCTAAATATAAGGAGAAGTCTACATTATAAACTGTTGAAATGATTTTAAATCAATGGAATAAAACACACTTGTTCCAGTATCAACATGAATACTATATGAAGAATAAAGCATTGGGTCGTAAAGCATACATTTTACAAAAAACATTGTTTCTTTATTAGCCAACTTTTCATACTAATTTATTCACTTCCCCGTTTGACATTAATATTTTAATGCATAGTTCACATGATTTTTTGACTACACTATGTTATGTGTATTGAATAATGTAGGCCTAGTATTTTTTTCATTTCAAATCGTAAGCAAACAAAATTATGCAAGAGATTTATTAAATTAAGTTGGGTTAATCTTTCTTGCAAATAATGTGACTTGTGATCAGCTGATTGAGAAAATAGAAATAAATGAATAATGTTCAGTCATGAATACCAGCATTCTTGAAATAAATGTACCTAATTTCTAGCCTATAACTTCTTAAAAGGTAATATTCTTTGGAAAAGTGTTGCCAACTGTTGACGCAAACTGATTTTATTCTGTGCGTTGACGCTAGAAGCAAAGTCGAAGCTAAAACTAGCGGACGATACAAAGTGTGGTGGTCATAATAACCCAAACGCTATCTTTTCCTCTAAAGTGAAGCTACAGTAGCCCCATGGCTTCTTTGGTGCTGACTGACAGCTCACAGCTGACAGCTAAACGCTTTGAAAAGATACCAGACCAAATTATGTATCCCTACGCCGAACCATATGATCTGCAAAAACATGTGTTAAGCAGCTGTCACTTCTGACGGTCAAAATTTAAGCATCTACCTAAATGCTGACCGTTAGAAGTCAGCTGTGAGCTGTCAGTCAGCACCAAAGAAGCCATGGGGCTACTGTAACTAGCGGTAGCAACTAACTTTGCGTCGAATGTTCATAATAGCCCTGCAGGCCAATAAATCCTCCGTGTGGCCTTGTTGACCTGAAATATTACTTGAGAAGATTTTTTTTTATCACGTCCAAATAATTGGGCTGATATTTTTTCTGAATATCCTTGACCTTGTCCTAGGTCACGTCAACAAAAAAGCACTAATTTATATGGCTGGACAACCACAAAAAGAAAGATCCCATTTCCCGTTCATCGACTCGAACTCTTAGGTCGTAGTTGAACCGATTCCTTACTTTCCCTTATCTGCCACTGTACAATGAGCCTTCACTGCGCATGCGCCTTCGAACATGGCGCCACCCTTTCAGGAAAACATTAATAAATACGGTCGAAATATTACATAATAATAGTGTGATCTGTCTACCAAATAAAACTAGTAATTATGTTTGTTTAAATAATGATAGCCCACCTCATTAAATTAACTTGCAATATAAGTAGCATAGTGGAGTGACCTCTTTCTCTCACACGTATATATATATATATATATATATACAAACTTGCCTCAAATACATCCGTTATCATTTGTGCATCACGTATTAGTACCCACACGAGCTATCTGCATATTTACATAAATAAAGTAGGTATCAGAAAGGTAACAGTATATGAAAAATGTACCTGTATTTGCGTTGAGGTATAGTGCGAAACCATTTAGGAAATTATGTTGTTATTACACCCAGCTGAGATTCAAACCACGACCTACCCATCACTGGTGGTCCTATCTATTGCAAGAGTGATGCCATAGACCACATTCCCACCGATGCGGGTATACGAATTAAAAAAAACACTATGTTTTGTCTGAGTCATATCCAGCATTTTTCAAGTGTAAAACTTATAACGCTGCCGATTAAAAAGAAAATAAGACTACACGGTTAGACTCGGCCAGAACAAGGACAGGGCCACGGTTATAATTCCTTCACCTGATGATTTAGATATATGATCATATTTAACATAGTTTTTAATAATTTTATATAATTTGGATGTTGGGAAATTATTCTACTCATTTAAATGTCTCTGTACTCTAGTGAGAGCTACAAGAAATCACACCCAATGCTGCCATGCCTTATTCAAGATGCATTAATAAAATAACGAGCTATCTGGGACTGGATATGCATGTAAATATATAAAGGAGATGAGGTGGGCATATATGATTCTTAGATAACATGGACACTGCCGGATATTTATTTAAGAACTGGAACTACAGTAGCCCCATGACTTCTTTGGTGCTGACTGACAGCTTTGAAAAGTTGCCAGACAAAATTATGTATCACTACGCCGAATCATATGATCTGCAAAAACATGTGTTTAGCAGCTGTCACTTTTGACAGTCAACATTTAGTTATACACCTAAATGTTGACTGTCAGAAGTCAGCTGCTAGCTGTCAGTCAGCACCAAAGAAGTCATGGGGCTACTGTAGTTTCAGTTCCTTGGCTACTTATATCAGTATGTTATATGAACATCTTAATAAGTACAAACATATATACTATTATTTGAAAATAATGACAATTGAATAGAACTATGACTATAAATATATACAGTAAAAATAAAAATAAATTCAATACAGCATGAGGAGGAACACCTTTAGTACAATCTCAAGAAGAACCCTCCAGTAAAGTAACTAGCAGGACACCTTCAGACAGTAACTAGTGGAACGCATTCAAGACAGTAACTGGTGGTGCTTTTACACATACAAATTGTAATATGGTGTATTTTCTATTTTTCATGGATAGTATATTTTAAGACTATTTAATTACCTTAGTTGTAGTAGTCATAAATTTAAATTGAAGTAAGTTTTTTAAATGGTATCTCTTTAAAATCCCTCCTTTCTTTAAAAAAAACCTCTTATTTTTAGAAAGCACAGAAGCTTAAGGAACAAGTTAAGGAACTTAATTAACCTCAATAAAGTGGGGAAATTTAAAAAAAAAAATTGGATGTCAGCTGTAATAATTGGCAGGCTGAACATTTCTTCTCGTGTTTTATTAATTGTCTGCTAATAATGAAGTGACCTTGACCTCAGGCCCCACTACTATATTTTTGCAGTGTCATAAAAGACGTCTGATTGGCCTGCGAGCTGAGCAAGAGTCAGTGACATTTACAAGTACAATCACAGACCGAGTTTAGGTTAGGCAGTATTTCCTTGGAGGATAAAGGAGTGGACCGGAGACAAGAACAGAGGGAGAACCTTGGAGAGATCGACAGGAACGGAAGAGGATGTGCCAGACGACCCGCAGAGACGGAAACTTCTAGTGATGAAAATGATGATGATGAGTATTTACTCGCTTAAGGCAGGAAAACAAAAAAAAGTATTAAAAAACCTGGCCACAAATACTTTATAAACATTTAATTGTTTTTATATATTTTTACATAGAATACGCACATTTACATTATGGTCTCATGGTCTAAGGCAGTGGTTCCCAACTCTCTTTTTTTTCCTAGCTCCCACTTCTGAGAATTGGATGCTGGCTACCATCCGAAACTCCTCCACCCTTCCAAAAATTAAATGTAGAAAGCATTCTCAATTCAGTGACAATAACCCCATATTCACGTACATTTATTTTTTAATTATTTCAAACTAAATAATAATTATTAATATGTCTAAGTAAATTTGTTAAACTCTTATTTATTTCCTTCAAGACCTTCTAGTGAAAATGTAAGTACTCAGGGAAAATATAAATGAAAATTAAAAACCAAATCACACAATTTTTTTTTTTTTTAACTTACAAGAACAAATATAATTTTTATCATCTGTCAGAAGTCCCAAAGATTGCCTATTTCCAAATGGACACTACATGATATGAACATACAATTATTATATCCATTAAAACCTAAACACCCCCTTACAATTTTACTCGCCCCCTCCCCCCACCCGAAAACCCAAAAACGCCCCTTGGAGGTGGGGGGGAGGGAGGAGGTACCACCCGGTTTGGCTGCACCAAACCAGCATTACTTTAATTTTTTTTTACCTTTTTCAATTGAAAATACCAATAAAATAAAGTTGTATATGTAATAATTTGAAAATAAAATGAAATTAATTTCAAAAATTATAGAACAAAGCTCCATAGCATCATTCAGCAATCGAGCCATACTGACTGAATGGCCGCCGTCTTTTGGCGAAGATAGTGCCAACGTCAGCAAATAGAAGGTGTCACGTGGTCAGAACAACGAGCCCTCCGGCCGTTACTTGCAGTTTTATAAACCGAAACTGCTACTTATTTTTCAAGTAGTTCCTTATTTGTCCTCACAGGGTTGAGTTTGACCCCATTCCTGACCCGCTGATTCATAGAAAATTTGGAAGCGTCGGGGATAAAACCTGGGACCGCTTGTTCTGTAGCCAGGAACTCTGACCCCAATCCCACAGAGGCGGTCCTTATATTATGTTTTTAGTTCTTTTAAATAAAAATAAAATAAAATGATCTGCTCAAATGGCGCCCTGAATTATATATAGTGTGCAATTATCAAACTCCTGAATTATTTGTATTTTTATATAAATAGCTCGTATATTATATGTAATTAGTTTTATATTATGTACTATTTACACATATTTTAATGGTACTTAAGCTGGTAAATATGAATTTTCAATAACTGGAACCAGAACTCAAAACTAATTAAAAATAGAAAAGAACAGGGACATAGATTTTTCTAGAACTGGAACCAGAACCTAAACCTTTAAAAGTTTGTTTGGAGAGCCAGAACAGGAATCAGAACCAATAAGTATTTTTCAGTTTGACTCCCTGGTTTAAAGTTATAATAACATCTCAACAAGTATTTTCTTAACAAGCTGTAGTCCATATTTTATTTTTGTTTGTAACAACGAATTACATCTTATTTCTCATATTGAATCGTACCTTAGATAAATGTGTTATTTCCACGATATATTGCCTATGTCAAATTTTTGCATTCCTAATTATTTGAAATCTTGCTTATCCGAACTGTACCAAGTCTCATAAAATTCGTATGAGATGGACGAGTTTCTGATGTAAGTTATCTGAAATTTACAAAAGTTACTAAAACTACTTTTACGTATTTATACGTCAATTAATATGTTATGCATCCGATACCTTCAACAAATAGTATAATATAAATGCCTTCACAATTAATGATAAATTAGCTACATTTTGTCAAAGTTTATCAAAAGGATTATTTTTAATATTGCCATAGCTTGCAGCCCTAGGTAATCTAGAGCATGCAAAAATTACTTAAGTCTAAGAACTCACACTGTAAACTCTCTGAATCAGTAGTGGCAAATCAGTGTACTAGATTATGTTTTTAAAAATAGTTTGTTTTCCCAAGTATCATCACAGAGTATTATCAAAACTATTAACTTAGGGAAAACAGACTTCTTCTTTTGGTATTTAATAGTGAGTTCTTAAACCTTTTGAAGAGAGGGGGGCCAAACAAGGACACCAGTTGTTAGGGGGCTAGTCCGAAGTGCTCTACATACCCAGCTACTGTACCAAGTTTAACCAACTTGTTAGGAGAATACCCTACAGCTTGAGTCACTGTTATGTAAAGAGGAGGACGCCCCAACCAGTCTTATAAGTCTGAGATAGACCACAGCCGCGCAGCGCCGGGCGGTCGTGTGTTTGACACCAACTAGAAATATAAAACCGAAGATAGATTAGTCAGGACACGGACTACTGTGTAGGAACATTGATAGAATGAGTGATTTTTCTAAACTCTTTCAATTAGTTCTAAATCCTACATCACATTATACACAAGTAACGTAATTAGTCTATTTCAATAAACAAAATCAAAACGAATCCTATAATTAATTGCCACTACCTACCCATCCCACCAAGCCCATCCTTACACACAGTCCCGTGGAATGCAGGGGTAATGACAATAAGTTGTTATAAAACTACCATCTTGAGATATTTATACTCTAGTCACCTGCACAGGCTGGCATGTGGTCTAAGTGGCATACTCTTCTATTCTGATTCTCATGGGGTAGGGTGTTTGGGAGTCAAATACCGCCCGAGTGTATGGAGGGTGGCTTTCCCTAAATGGCTATCCACTCTCCCTACAATATATGCCTTCCTAATTTCCAATCCGTCATTGTAATTAAATGTGACGCGTAGAGCACAAATGGGCAGAAAAAATGGATGCAGTTTTTTTGTATACATAATAGTTTATGTCTCTCATAGCTAGTACTTGCACAATTCACCCTCCTGATTCTATTCACTTCTGCTCATAGTTAATGTTTGTTATACCCAGACCAATAAGTTACTCCTTATTCAGGGTTTGGGGTTCAAATTATCAAACTAATTAGTCCAAGCGCGGGTGTACTCCCGTTGGCGCGTGTCAGCAGTCCTAGAAATAGTCCCCTTTCTTTCCTGTACCTCATCAATCACCCACAGCAAGACTGATGTTGGCACCAAGTCCTCCAGTTAGTCACCTTGACGCCCTTGGGCAACGGCCGACGCGTACTGGCACCGAACACGTGACCGTGGAACTATTGCCCACCAGTAAACACTGCCAAGACGTAGAGCGTAGACAATATTCAATATTTTTAACAACACTGTATCTTTAGTTTATGTTGCCTAAAAACGAATGACTGTAACACTTGTATCTACAATGAAATAAAGCAGTGGTCAAATTATGATGCTAAGTGTACATTGTTGTACCGGTATTTACTTCCTCAAAGGGAACTTAGCAAATACAGTGATCATATTTTTTTTAATATCAAAAAGAACAAAATCTAATACTAAATGCCTAGTCATAGAATTTGATTTTTTGCATCGCATCTCATTCGGGTTATACACTTAATTTAAGTACTAACTACGCTATTGAGTTATGGGTGAGGAAGGTTGAATTTAGAGAAGGTGTACTTGCATTTGCATGTAAAGAGGGGGAAAGTTCGGAATACCCAACCTGGATCGAACCACGATATACTTGTCATCGGCAGTCTAGTCTATTGCGAGAGTAGCACCTCTGACCTGAGCAAGTAATTTAATTTAACGCAAATTGAGTTGCTTCATTGGTTCACGTTTGTGTTTTTAAAATCTAAGAGCGTAAGTTCCTTTGTCTGATAGATAATTACAACTGTCTCATCCGGAGGATTAAACAAAAATAGGACACCACTGAGTCATTTTTTTCGTGGTTCTTCATTGTTCACAACATAACTAGTTCCTAACTATTAGAGGACACACTTTACATAGCGCGATAGAAGTTTTGATTTCCTTAAAGTTGAAGGGAAGAAGAAACATGTAATCGCAATTGCTAAAATGTTTTTAGGGATTAAGGGGGAGTTGGAAGGGGGCAGACCACTCATTCATATATTCGATCATATTGTACAAACAAACGGCTTTTGGGAATTAAATGAATACGTACATGCAGTATAATTTCTAACTTCGCAGGCTACGTAAATAGCCGGATTCAGACAACACACAACACCTTGGACGACTGTATGACTCTTTTATACACCTAATTATATTAATCTTTCTCTAAATATCTTTTCCTCCCAATTTATGTATATATTTTTATCTTTTGAATCCCTCTTTTTATATCTCACTTTAGCTCTTTCTTTTTATATATGCTTGATCTTTCTTTCTGTGTGTGTATATATATATATATATATATATGCATTCTTATTTTTTTATCCAGCTATTTATCTATTCGTCTAGCCAGTAGGGCTATGCTAAGTACTAATTTTAGAAGGTTTTATTTTAAGATACTGTAAAACAAAATTTATTAGTGTCGCTACCTATCAATGTTCCTACTCAACAGTTCCGTGACCTGACCTATCTTCGGTGCTATAAATATAACTGGTATCGAACACATGGCCACCCGGCTTTGCACGGTTTTTATATAACTCAGATTTTCATGATGGTTTAGGGCGTCCTCCTTAGTACTTAACAAGGAATCAAGCGGTAAGATATTCTCACCACAAGTTACTGTAACTCGGTAGCTGAGAATATAAAGCACTTCGAAGAAGCCCCTTAATCACTGGCGTCCTTCCCCGCCCCACTCTCCGGAAAAATCCTAAAAACTCGCTGTTATATATTTAAAAAAAAAGAGAGGTGTTTCCCCTAAGTTACTAGTTTTGCCAATACTCTGTTATGTTAATCACCAAAACAATTTATGTTTTTGAAAACATGACAAAACAACAATCTATGTTTTTGAAAACATGATATGGGACGCGCCGATTCAGAACAATTGACAATATACTTTATCAAGCTTATATAATCCTTGCATGCTCTAGATTACTTAAGGCTGCAAGTTATGACATCAGCTAGTTTTATAACATTTAAAAATAATGTAGATTAGCAAACAGCACCAATTCTGGGCTTTTATATTTGTATTCTACATTATATATTTAGCACTATGACACAAACTTACTCATAGCTCCTTCAACAAAGTCCTCCCGGTACAGAAATACCTCCTCGGATGCCAAAATTTCCACAAAATGGCTAATTTGGCACAAGCTAGCATACATTTTGTTGTCGACTGAGAATTCCAACCAATGACCAGTTATCATGGGGTCTGGCGGCTGAATGGTCGTGGAAAATAGATTCTTTGACAGCAGTTGTTTTTTTGGATGGAGAGGGGTCAACGCACACAGTAGAAATTGAAGAGTGGGAACGTGGCAGTATAACCTTCTAGAAAATACAGACATATTCTTTTGCAGTTCATATAGATATAATTTTTTATTACTAATGGTTTTATTTAAAAAAAATCAATATTTCCTATTAAAAGTGACAGCTTCAGATCACATGACTTGACGTATAATAGGCCTACTATCTACTTTATTCCATTAGGAACATGAAAGTTCATTGCTGCACTTACTAAAGTACACCACCTACCTTATCTTGAACTAGTTCTATCCAGTCCACCTCACTACATCCTATATATTTCAAGTCCGTTCTAATGTTAATAATAATAATAATAATAATAATAATAATATCTAGCACCGCGTCTTACTACCTGTTCGGGTTATACGCTTTAAGTACTAATCACTCTAATGGATTAGGAATTGAGAAGGTTAAATTAGAGGAAGTGAACCCACATTTGCGTGTAGGGAGAGTGGAAAACCATTTAGGAAAAACCACTCCCAGTTCACCCGACCGAGATTCGAACATACATCTCCCCGTCCTCAGCAGTCGAGCTCAACACAACAAGCGCGTTAGACTACTACGCCACCGAGGCGGGTCCGTTCTAATGTTATCCTTGCATCTACGTCCAGATATTTCCAATGGTCTCTTTCCATTGGATTTACCAGTCAGTACCCTGAACTAGGTTCTAGATTCATCCATTCACGCTGCATGTCCTGCCCACCGTAATCTACGAGACTTGATTATCCTAACAATGTCTTGTGATGAGTACAGGCAATGTAATTCATTATTACATAACCTCCTCCACTCCCCACTAACCATTAGGCTTGTACGAAATATATTTAGTAACATTTTTAACTGTCAGATAATATTATTCCTACCGTGTCCTTGCTATACACCTGCGATTGTTAGCTTGTGATGGACATAAGATGACAACTAATAATAGGACCGGTGCCGTTGGGCCCACGTACGAACAAATATTGTAGCCTCGTCTTATTTGACTTACAGATGGCGGGTAAGTCGAGACTAAAATCTTCCCCTTGCCCCACCTCCCCCGAAAAATGCAGGTACATTTTCTATATATCTTACCTTCCTCGGTGTAAACATGTGGATATCCCGTTTTGAGAGGGGTTGAGCAAAATAAATAGTTGGGAAAGGGAAGACCAAAATACTCCCTCAAAATTTTAACAACGTGGTATATAAACGTTGATTTGTTGCACTTAAATTAACAAGGCAATTCCCTATTAGTGGTGAAGTCATAGGCTAAGTAAATAGTCGGCTGCAGCTAACACACAATATCTTGCCCAACCACTCACGATGCATGGTAAATATTAAAATAATACACATATAATAATGTATTGCCGCTTTCAGCTTTTCTCAGGGTCATGGCCACCTAGGGCGCTAATGTTCTTAGAAGCATTCCAACAAAATGTAAATTGTTTTAGTTTTTGAAAAATAAGTATTTAAATTAAATAAGTTAATAATTATTTCTAAATAAAAATTAACATCTTAATAGGCCTACTGTGTGTAATCTAATAATAAGAATATATTTTACTAAAATCCTCCCAAAATTTTAAAATAAAATTAAGTTAAGAAAGAATGATATGTTTGCACATATTGATTAATTGATTATTATTATTTTACTATTGTCACCTCCCCCCTTCATGGGCCTAATTTGTTAGGATGTGTTGCGGCCAAGGCTAAGGGTAGTGACTGGATATATGGCTGTGTGGGTTTCCAATCGATGCACGGCTTTGGTTTTTAGGGTTTTATTGTACTACTTTGGACTACTACAAAATATGATGTTGTTAAGAAGTTACTAGAAAGATATAAAAGTATTTGAAATAACTTATTTAGGAGCTAGGGACATAACAAAGTATAGTGAGGAATGATTAACCAATGGCAAGGGCTGACTGACACCCTAGGTGGTCCTATACGGTTATGAACCCCGGTACCTTACGCACGACGGTAGCCCCATCACACGTACTCGACTATCTGGCGTCATAACTCAGGTATCCACCAAAACGGGTAGAGTGACCCCCCCTAGAATAGATGCTGAATTTTCAGCCCTGTTAGCCCAACAACTAGCACTATTTATGCTACAACTTGGCCTGATTGCCAGAAGGTATGCTGATAAGACATTCTGGCCACCAGCCCTTGTGTACTATTGTTTAATCACTCATCAAAACACGTTGTAATCATTCTTTCACTTGCAAGTCACAACATTACAATGTTAAAATAAACAAACTCCCCATTTTAAGGCATGTCAATTGCACTATACTATTTTTGAAAAGTATTCTGGCACCTTATAATCATTGCTATTATTATTATTATTATTATTTTGCATCACGCAGAGGGTGTGGTTTATTTATATTATACAGAATACAACTAAGGCGCAAATTTTAAGTGTCACCTAGGGTGCATGACACCTTTGCGCTCGCCGTTCTATCAACAGTCTGAAATTTAAAGGGCCCGCGCAAGAATGTTCAGCGCATGTAGTCAACTGTAAAGTTATATAATTTAAAAAAAAGTTTTAAAAGTAAGCATTATAGGACGCTTGGTACGAAATGTCGTAGTTCTGAGATTGAAGTGAATATTTAAAAGAATGGAGCTAACCTTTATCAAATAAATAAAATCATTCTATAAACACAATTTTAAGATGTATGGTAATATTTTGTAGTGGTTTCAAAGACTCACTGCTGTAATTCCCATAATAAACATAACAGCAGTATGAGGACATTTTTAATCAAGTAGGTGGAGCCCTTAAATGACAATAAACAGGTGACAATCGATAGCCTGCTAGTACCGGTCCCAGATAGCACTCAAACAAGATCCTCTCTCTCGTGTTAGTCCTTTGAAGTCGCACTTGGCTGCCATATGGGAAGATAAACATTGACAAGTTAAATACCCCGATGACGTGCAAGAAATAATAAGGATAACCGACAAAAATTATGTTTTATTGTGTTTTGTACCGACACTTATTTTTGTATTAGTTTAACCTCAACCACTGCAGACAGATAAATGCCCGTGCTTTTAGAGCCTGGAGCCAAGCACACACACACACACACACACACACACACACACACACACACACACACACACACACACACACCCACAC
>CABEEJ010000367.1:227457-240890 GCA_901482245.1 Timema douglasi | reverse complement strand
GAGGGGGGGGGGGGGGGGGGGGGGGAGGCAACCACACTTCCTCTCGGATGAATCGTGCTGGGGGATTATTTTTAAGCTCATGATCAAACAAAAATACCGTTTTCATGTTGGGGTATTAAATGGGTATGACAAATGACCAGTTGGGGTATCGAAAAGCTATGGTTAATTTAAAATGTTGGTACTGAGTGGCTTTGATTTTAATTAGAAGCAGGGTAGCCCGAATTTCAGGATATGCTATCGAGAGGGTCAAATTAATTTCTAATGCGTTTTTAGAAAGAAGTGAAATACTGTTCTTAAAAAAGAATCACTTAAAATCCAATAGTAATAAAAACATGATAGTTGAAATACCCGATAAAAATATATTAGAAAACAAATGTACAAATTTACTTACAAAATTGAAATATAAAAACATGTAATCTCTCTTAAATACAATTTTTGGGTTTTAATGTGATAACTAGCGTTATAATTTCAGCGTCTTTCTAAGTGATCACATTCTCAAAATAGAATTAAATGTATTTTTACTATATGTATAAACTCGCTTCCCTGTGAAAGAGATGATCAGCTCAACACTATTTCCGGCAATGGAAGTACTATATGCTGAACAAATTCCAACTGATCTAACCTACAATCAACGTATGACCATCATGAGAAACCATGCTCTGTGAAACCTCCTATGAGCACTCTGTGCTCCAAGCTACTCTCTTAGTGTTCGATCAAGTCCTTGACTGAATTTGGGTCACGAGGAGGACAATGCCGTTGACAGGTTGCCAAAGTAAAACTTCCCTATAATTGTTGGGAAGCTAGTAAATTTATTGGATTCGGAATGGTACTTGATAAATTTAGATTAAAAAAATTCAACAAACCTCTTAGAACCTAAGCGCTTAGAAACAACCATTTTATACAATCGATAATATAAATACAGATTACTAAAAGTTATCCACATTGGTGGACACGCAGATTATATCGTCAAGCTCTTCTAGTCTAGTTTGCCAGTTCTGGACAGGTTATCCCTAAATTTTTTATAAATTATTTCTACACTCAAATGATGATACCTTTTCTTTAAATTTTACCTTCCTTATTCCCATCCCATTCATGTAATTAAATGCAGGCAGCCTTGATAGGTAGTCAATTTGGTGTAGAAACAACCTATAGGTAATAATGCCATTTGAAAAGTAAGAAACCCATTTCGGTGGCCACATGGTCAAAGGCGCTATTCTCAAAATAGACTAGACTACCGATGACAGAGAGATTGTGGTTATATCTCAGTCGAGTGTATTGAGGGTTTTTTCTAGATAGTTTCCCACTCTCTTTCCATGAAAATGCGGGTAGCTTTCTCTAAATTAAACCTCCATCGTCCCTAACCCATTAGCGTGATTATTACACTAAAGTATAACCCGAATGGGTAGTAAGACAGGTGCTAAAAAATAAAAAAGATGGAGCTACAAAATCCTTAATAAAAAGTTAAATAAATGCATTACAAAATTGATCTTTATGGACTTTAAAAAAATATTACTTAATATCTCTCTTCCAGCTAAATGTCCGTCATTCTAAGAGAAGATCGTTTAGGAAACATCACGTTATTAAACATAGTGAGCCGAGCCAGAGAGGATGATACTGACGCCTTTATCGCCATGCCCACTGGTAAAGGCTGTATCATTAGACAAAACTAAAATCTTAATACAAACTATAAAGGTGTGTTGGAAAATAAAAAGACCAAATATAGCTTAACAAAATTGTTATTCTTTTTGATCCAAACCAAATAAAATTTAAAATCTATCTTACTAATATTATAAATGCGAAAGTTTGTGTGTTTGGATGTTTGTTACTCAATCACGCAAAAAATGCTTAACGGATTCGAATGAAACTTTGTACGTTGGTAGAGAATGTCCTGGAATAACATATAGGACTATTCCCAACCTTTGATTTTAAATAATAATAAATATATGATTATAATGTGATTGAAACGATGTTATTTAAGAGTTTGTGATTTGATATTTTGTAATTAATGTAAATATTAATTAGTGTGACATAGTTTCATACTAACAAATAATAAATATGATGTGATTTTAGCTATGTAGCTCAAAAAAATTTAAATTTAATTTATTTATCTTACTAATTATGAAGCTAAAAATTTAAAAAATCAAACTCATAATTAATAACTTAAATAATATATATTTATTTTATTACGAAATATTTAAAAATTAAAATTAAAATACGGCAAAATTATTTACAGCTAGAACTAAGAAAAATGCATAGATATTTGAAAGAAATATAGTTTGATTTATGACCAAAACAGTTTAGTTAAAAATTAAATTATTGCGGGCGAAGCCGCGACGGGTAAAAGCTAGTATTTGAATAACTACAGAGAGTTTTTAATATAAAACAACATTAAGCAAACTGTATTTCAGCGTATCCTCAGCCACGACCATTTTGGGAAAGGCAACTTTACAATATTACTTTAATTTTAATCTAGTCTTTATTTCGCAACTCACCACCTATCTGGGACTATTAGCATATCTACATGAATGGGGCAAGGATGCGGGAAGTTGAGTCTAAATTAACTGTATTCATATTTCCATGCAAGGAGAGTAGGAAATATGTATGGCACCCTTGAAATAACCTCGAGCTCTCCACCAATGGCAAGCCAAACGAGTGAGCGGGATACTTTTACCTTCCGAGCCCACGGTGGGGGTATTTGGTATAGGGGATGCGCTGTTTGAAGAACTTTTTCTTATCATTCAAAGAGCTTTAACCTGATCTTTGTATTTTCAGATAAAGGGGTGTAAGGGTGGATAGCGGCTCTGAATTTCTGACAGGAGGCTACAATTCCGACACTTAGAATATAAATACAGGGTGGCTTTTTTCCACTACTCGATATTTTAGTTAGTATACACATTAATAGGCATGTCAAAAAAGGTATCAGTCTTTTCCAGTTTGGTTTTCTGGTGATAGGATGTAAGGGTCCTCAGCAGGATGTACCGACTTATTTTTGCTAATAGTTTCCCACGCTCCATTCACACAAACATGGGTACGTTTTTCCTCACTTTTACTTTCCTATTCTCTTACTCATTGGTTTAAATATATACAGTGACCAGAGATAGAAAAGCTATTAATATTTTGTTTAATATACTTTAAAAGACACTTTTAATAATTTAGCAAATTACCCTCTTAGGGGTCTTGAATTTTGGCTCGGACTGTACATTAGGCAAGGCCGCCAAGACCAAGAAGCTAGGTCAGTTCCACCGACTCGTAAATACAAACTGCAGGAGGACAAGGTCACTTCACTCAGTTCTGACAGTACATGCAGAGATTACCGTCACAAGGTCACAGTTTCAGGCGATCTACATCAAATAAGAAAGCAATACGAGGAAGTACTAAGCCCGCTGTGGAGAGCTATATCCTGAAATTAATGACAAGTCACACTCGTCGGTGGGCACGTGGAATAAATGTCGGGCTCATTTGATATAGTTTGCAGGAAACATGAATGTCGGGGCTCGAGTCCCAGCCGGGTGTGGTGAAATTGTTTTTTCCTAAATTATATTCCACTCTCCTCCCACGCATAAGTTAGTACATTTTACATAAACTGTACCTTCCTCATCCTTACACCATTTGCGTAATTAAAAAATGCGTACAGCCCTGATGACTTGCAAGAAGGGGTGGAAAAAAAATATTATTTTTTGTACAGCATCTTAATACTCGTTCGGGCTACACGCTCGTATAATAACTACACTGATGCGTTGTTAATTAGGAAGGTTGAATCTATATGAAGTGTACCTGCATTTGCATGAAGGGAGAGTGCAAAACCATGTTGTAAAAACACCCTAAGTACACCTGACCGGGATTCGAACCCTAATCCCCTTATCATTGCTAGTCTAGTCTAACACGAGAGTGATGCCTTAGGCCATGCTGCCACCGAAGCAGGTAATTTTAATTTAGGACATATTTACCTAATAAAGCATATTCCCATAATTGGCATTTATCTTTCTTAAATTTTTAATTAAATGTGGATTTTTAACATAAAACTAAGAACTATAAACGGTATGCTTCGTTTACCTGGAAATTTAGTAACATTACCTAGTTTGATTTCACAATGGCGATCTTCTACCATTACAAAAATGCTTACACTTCTATAAAAATAAAGTTTAAATTTTGATAAGGTGTGATAAATGTATAAGTCAGTTAATTTTAAGTAAAACATGTTATTAGCGATGTTTAATAATCGATGAAATGGGTTGTTGAGGAAGTGCTTCTTCCTTGATTTTATAATAGAATGTAAAAATCATTGTTACTAAGAAAATCACACCGATGCTGGGATTCACTTCATGACCCCATCGCCAACGATGTCAAAGTGAGATGCGAGAATAATAGATCAGACCACTGTTGCGGGTATAAAATTATTAAAACTACCAACTTAAACGAAATTATATAATTGAGTCCTTATATCCAAATCTATATTGCATCAATTGTCATGTTTTCCAAGGCATCAGGGTTGTAAGATATCGAATCGCCCGTGTGAAACGAGTCTCTGACGGTTTATTTATATCCTTTACCCAGGCTAGTGCGGATTCATTTCCTAAAACACATGCTCTTAAGACCTACAATTTATATAAAATATTAAAGTCTTGCTGATAAACATAATTGTATAATGTATAAAAAAACTACTTTTGAAAAAATAGGGTAGACCTTCTAAAGGTTAGTTACTAGATTCATGAAAACATTCAACATAATGCATAATGTCACTAACCCCCCCCCTCCCCCTCACACACACACACACTTGTGGGGTCGTTCTGTAAGGATATCTTGCGGGAGGGTTAAGGTTGTAGGAAAGGTAGTTGTGTGGGTTCTTAATAATATGTAGGTTTGTGAATTTTGGTTTAATAGTAGATAATAAAATATGATACAAAAAATGTGATGTTGATCGTAAGATAAAGAATAAGAAAAAGTGATACCCGTGCTCGTGGAAGTCCGAGCTTAACTTTTGAATATTTAGACCGACAAAGTTGACTGTTACTACGCGGTGCTTCTACCAAACTCGATCCCGGGACACTGGACTCTAATGAAACTCTCCAAGTACCACTATTATGGATGACCCGAAAATGTGTGTATCGATAAGGCGTCAGACTGAGTGACCACCTGCGAGATTGATGGAATTGTGACGCCCCGTTGCCAAAAAGTCAAGGTCTTTTATACCACGCTATGGACCCCTTTCGGTTTCGCTAAGTTTAAACATTGTTATGAATTGACAGCGCTCTACTGCAACCTCTCGGGTATGTTACTTCATACGTGCTAAGCCAGCAGTTATAGTACTTGCGTCCAATTGAGTTATGTAATTCAATACAAACATTTAAATATTGCTCAATGGTTATGATAATAATATATTTAATTATCATTACTATCCATATCGTGTGGGTGGGGGATCGTGGACTAAACGTAGAGTTCAAATAATTTTATTTTTAAGTAATGAAGTCAGGTTTCGAATCTTTGCCAGGTCTAGTGAAAGTATTGTTTCCTAAATTGTTGTGAATTTTATTTAGATTTTACCTTCCTCGTCCATACCCCAAATAGTTTAATTAAATGTTTCCAGCTGTATGGGTGGAGGGGAAGTAAAACCGATTGTATTTACTTTAATTCATGTTATCTATGCATTGATTCTACTAATAATTATATGATTGTGTTTAGATAAATCGGTATATGATTTTGTTTAAGTAAACCGGAATTTATAATTATTTATTCAGTTTTATTAATGCTTGAAACGTAGGTATATGAATTTAGCCTAGACCCTTTTTATTTTCAAAGTGTTGCATATCATAATTACAACCAAACTGGACCCTCCTACGTTGACAAGTTCTGATAAACTGTGTACGAGATTCGTCGCTCCAAGTATAATAATTAAGGAAAAGCTATAGAATGTTTTGTAGACAATGTACCTCTATTACGTAGCAAGCATACATTCAACATGAACTTGTAATATTATTAAGTCTATTTACATAGTATCGGTAAATAAGCTAGCAATCTAATTTATTTTCCAAGGCTAATAATACATCAAACTTGATTTGAATCAAATTATCAAACGTAAGAGTACTTTGTAAAAAAAAAAAGTAAAAAAAAGACGTGTCTTCTATTTCAGAGGATGTTTGGACTTCACTTTTTAAGCGTCCATATCTATGTTTCTTAATTTGAATGTTGTTAAATGATATAAATGTTATAATAGGTGAATTTGGTTATTAAGTATGTAATTATCTTATTTTGAAATATCCCTGGCCTCAAAATGTATCTTAGCAGTTTATACCAAAGATATAATTAAAAACCATTACAAGAAAGTTCAGAGTAGAACTCACCTCATTAAGGAAGAAGCCTAGGGTCGACGGGCAAGCTCAGGATTCAGACAGGTACAGAGAAGGAGCTGTAGACAGATGCTGTCAATATTCGCTCCACCTCTTTCCACATTTTGGGCTCCTGATAGTGAATCGTAAGTCGAGGGGTGCGGACGCAAGAGTCACCAATAAGGAGAGCTATTGTCCAGATGATTCCAACTCGCGAACTCCGACCAAGAGTCCATTCCCGCATGGAGGGCATCACTGCACTTCTTGGGGCCGTTCAAAGGCGATGACAAGTCACTGTTGTTCCTCCTGAGTTGGTTCTTCAAGAGGATCGCGTCGGCCTCGCCTTGGAAACCAACGTCTCCATTGGTGACCACCGCGGATGGTTTCTTTAACATTACATAGTTCTTGCCGCCATTGTTGTCCCAGAACTCTCCGGTCTCGCCGCGGAAGCACACGCAGAATTCAACACACCGTGACCTTGGGGGGAGCGTCAATCGGAAAGAGAACGTGTCGTAGAGGACGTATGTGGAGGGTACGGCGCAGCCTACGTTGTTCTCCACGTACGTGCAGAAGGCATCCTCGTGGGTGGCCCATTTGTCGGACGTGAGTCGGACAAACACCTCTTTGTGAAAGGAAATGTTCCGGACCTTTACCGTCCCCACGACGATGTCCTCGGACTCACGCACTATCACGTTCTCTAAAGAGACGTTGCCTGTGTCCAGACGGTGTCGGAAGTCAAGGTAGTCCGATGCAGGCTGGGGGAACGTTAGCTCCCAAGGTTCCGGGGCTACCTCGGCCGAGATTCCTCTAGTGACTTGGGCGAGGAACTGTAAACTCCAGACCGGAGGAACGTTGGATGGTTCAGTCATAACACGGACCTAGAATAAGGAGATAAAACACTCGAGGTTAGCGTGGACATACGTTTATATGAAGGCAACACGAACATTTAGGGGAGGGAGCCACATGACTAACAACCTAGCTGTACCCCAGAATAAAACCGCACCGAGGGCCACGTGGACTTAAGTGTCAGTCCCATCTTGTATGTTCTGTTGGAGAGTGGGAGGTCAGTTTCAAACCCAGGAAACGTGTACCAGAGATAATTTGTCCCTTAGATTTTTCCATCCTTTTTCCAACGTTAATGTGAGTGTTAAACCTGATAATAAAACAATTTTATTACATATGCAATACCCTCTCTCATGGTCATCGTTAAATGTTAAAAGAAAATTTTTCCTAACATAATATTTTTGGCCTTTACTGGAAGTTAAACCCCGGACTTAAAGCTCGTCTAGTCTCATTTCCGACTACGGGAATGTTGGGGCTAGAATCCTTGTCGAGTGTACTGAGACTGGTTTTCTCAAAATATTTTCCTCCCTTTTTCTGGAACAAATGCGGGTGCATTTTCTTTTTAACTCTATCTCATTTAGTGTAATTAATTGCATAAAGCAAGAACTGGTTGATAAGGGTTTGTTAAGGAAATAAACTTTTCAACACAAACGTAAATAGTAAATATGGGTACACGTCCTCTAAATACATCCTCTCTCATCCCTAACCTATTAGTGTAATTAGTATATAAGCGTATAGCACAAGTGAGTAGGTTTACAAATACGTGGTGCTTAGAAATAAAAAGTTGTTTTAGCCCTAATCATTGTAAAAAAGGTTAATGTTTGAATATACGTTTTGGTAAACTACCTTTAAATGACTTTTTAATAGAAAAAACCACAAGCTTATTTATGATGTAAAAAAACACTTTTCAGATATTGATTTTGACCGAATTAGATTAATCCAATTTCAAAAAATCGTGAATTAAAAAAAAAAAAAAAATTGTAAACGTACTTTAATTTTAAAGCTAGACTTAAAATAAAGGTTTTTACTCAAGGTATGACCTTATATAACACACTTTTGTGATTTCTGGGGCAACAAAACGTCAATATATACCATAATCTCCAGTCCAAAAAATGTCACCACGGTAATATTTTCTTTAGATGAGAAAAAATTGTTCACTCACTTCTGTGAGAGAAAGGCCTTTGTCGTCGGCGAACACAACCTTTTTCTTGAGCCTCGTTGGGCTGGGTAGATCTGTCTCGTCGGAAGACGACGCGTCGTCGGGACGTATGACGAGGCAAGGCCTTCTGGGCGCCATGGCGGGGAGAGGGATAGGCGCTGGAGAGGTAGACGTCAACCCGGCGCTTTTGGCGGTCTCGAAGGGAAGGGTCGGAGGCGGAGTGGTGCGTCGGCGTAAGTAAGGACGGGAGAAGGGTGGCTCGTAGCGTACGTGGAAGTTGCTGTAGTTGGCGAGGAACTCGGAGGTGGTGACTGGTGGGCTGTGACTGAAGATAGGTGGACTATGGGCCAATAGGACATCGTAGTCTGCAGGCATTGCTACGGAGCACATTGACCGTCTGCAAGCAAGAAGAGAAGGGCTGATATTCCATGGGGTCAAAGAGGAACACTTAACTGTATAAATCACAGGAATAGGGGAGCATCTAATAAAACATAACACCCTCAAAGTAAAGGAATAAAACATAACACCCTCAAAGTAAAGGGACTCCCTGCAAACAAGTGGAGATGGCTGATATTAATAACTGAGGAGAGAATGAGGAGCTTTTTAAAACAAAATATAGGTTGGGATTACTGTTCAAAAGTCTCTAAATCAATTTCTAAAGCACACTTTCCTATTAATGAAAAACAAAAAGTTAAGGAAAATCAAGATAAGGCCAGATAAAGATTATTTTTAGTGTAGAGCTAATATATTTCAGTTCATTTTTCTTTTTTACCCCATTCCCCAGGCCAGCACTTCAAATAAATACACTCGAATGACTTCAAATAAATATAATTATCTTCATCATAAATTTCAAACTGATCTAAATATATACGTAGAGATCTCTTGCGGGAAAACTGATGTTAAATCAAATTGGCCAAATTGAAATTACTTTTTTTATAAATTCGATTAATTCAGTGCTCCTTGAACTCAACACCTGTATGTGGAAACGTGCATTATATACACCTGAAACCGGGTCTGGCTAGTAATAGTATTTTAGTATAACAATTTGTTTTGTGATGTAGCTTTAAAAACCATCGAAATGTTAAAAACAGTTTTTGTTAAATAGGCCTATTCTTCAATTAGTCATCTAATTTTTCCTAGTTATGTGTGTGTAAATTTTTTTTTTTGCAACTACACGGAGAAATATTATATTGATAAAGCTAAACAAACTAGATAAAATGTACCGTTAATAAATGATCTTTTCGACACATGATAACCTTTCCGGTTGTCCTTTCAACTTGTCAAGCTATATTTTGTCGATAGCACGCACATAAATAATGAGTATTTCAATGATTAGCAACTCCATCAGGGTTTTCTCGCGTTTATCAGGCCTATATAGTTGACAAGTCAAGATTGTGAAACCTAGAAATTTCACTCATACAAGAAGCTAGTCTGTGAAGAGAGAGAGAGGGGAAAATATAATCTGATTGTGTGCGGGTCATCGAAGAGCTCGGTCAATAACCACAGACTAAAGATAATTTTTTTTTGCAGTGTGATCTAAATCGATAACAATTAATAAAAAATGTGAATAAAATATAATCAAGAAAACTTAGCAGATATAAACAAATATGTTTTTTTTAAGTTTGGAGTTTAAAACCTATTTATAATATATTTTTCTTAAATAATGTCTTAATAATTTTATGTAATAGCAGTGACCTAAAACTTGTGAGAGGTGGTGGGCAAAATGATAATCTGCAATCCTTCCCCCTTTTGTGAAATTATTTCTAGTAAAAGCTCAAAAAATGTTGAGTCCAATTATAGAGTACTGATAATGTACCTACTGTATAATATACATTTTTAGGCAAGGCTTACCACTTAATATTTAAATGATATGTGTGTGCCCTATGAGGGCAAGAGGTATTATCCGGTTTTTATTTATTCTTTTTTGTTTTTTTACTACATATTACTGGATTCAGCTTCAGGCATACATATTAATTAAGTTACCGGAGCGAGATCAAATTTTAGAGGAAATATACCGGCATTTGCGCAGAGTAAGAATGGGAAACGATATAGGATAAAACACTCTCAGTACACTAAACAGGGATATGAAACCCAATCTCACAGAAATAGGTAGTTCATTCTATTGCGAGAATGACACCTGAGACTATTTGATCACTGGAGTTGGTTATCGTCTTGTTCTTGACCTAGAAGTTTCCAAATATATTAGAGAACAAATGATTTCGGAAAAGTAGGTACAAATTATGTTGGCATATTAGTCTCTTATTAAATTTTTACATTTTCTAATTTTGGAAAAAGTTGGGCGAAAGGGGGGTGAAAGTAATTTAAAAAAAAAACATTAATGGAGGAGCATAGTGTAGAAATTTGGGAACTTCTGTGTTATACGAATTAAAATGGCCTTGAAATTATCAATGTATTATTGAATATAATGAACCCATTTTTTGAATCTGATTTTAAATTAAATAAAACTTGGAAAATAAAAAACAAATAGGATAAAGGCTTACTATAAATAAGAGCAAAAAAATACCTTTGAACAGTGTTCACAATAATTTTATTCATCGTTAAGTTGCTGAGCTAACACAAATAACAGAAAGTATTATCACGAAATTGCACCTATTGTGTGTATTATTTTAACACACGAACCAAAATAGGGTTTAAGAGTAAACACACAAATTGACAATGCCTAAAGTCTTGTAATCTTTTCGTGTATATTTTAAAATAGTGGTGTAACCCTTGGGCTACCCGCTTTGGTGGTCGCATGGTCTAAGGCATCACTCTCGCATTAGACTTGACTGCCGATGATGGGGAGATCAAGGTTTGAATCTCGGTCGGGTGTACCGAGGATGGTTTTTCCAAAATTGATTCACACTACCCCCACGCAAATTCGGGTACATTTTCTATTAATATAACCTTTCTAATTTCTAAAACAATTGGCGTAATTAGTACATAAGCGTACAACCCGAATGGTTAGTCGCGGTGCTAAAAAAAGTGGGTAGGCAAAGAGCGAGAAATTACAACTTAATATGTGAATTTCTTTAATAACGCTTTTTAGTAATCATTTATACTCGTATCTTTATTTATTCATTTGTACTCATAGTAGCACAACTTTCTTCGTAATGTGTATAACCTGAACAGGTAGTAAGACACGGTGCTTAAAAAAACCACCCCTTGGAGGGAAAGTAAATCCGCCCGTCCCATATCGATTGTGGCGTGTAAAAGAACCCTATAAATTATGTCAAAATAGCTTTAAGAGCAAAATTGGTAGGCTCTATCGCTCTTGCCCATAGAATTTTAGTGTGGAAAGCAACGCGAAACTATCGCACTTTATGAACTTCCCTGGTACATGGTTTACTACCAGATGGAGTGGAGAGCACTAACCAGCCGAAGGACTTGGTGCATGTCCAGCTCCGGGCAGATGGTGAACGCATTAAACCAACCTTCGGGTTGCAGACCTATCAAGCAAGCTATGTTGGCTTATATAGCTTTCATCATTCGTCTTACTAGCTGTTCAGGTTATACGCATAGGCGTATGTTCTAACTACGCTAATGAGTTAGGGGTAAGGAAGGTTAAATTTAGTGAGCGTGTACCCGAATTTACGTGGAGGGAGACTGAAAACCATTTAGGGGAAAAAACTTAGTGAACCCGACTGGGATCCCAACACCCAGCTCCCTGTCATCGATAGTCTAGTTTATTGCGAGTGACGCCTTAGACATGCGGCCACCGACACAGTTTTTTATATCATCTTACATTCTGGAATGGTTAATATACGACATCAAAAAATCTTATGGGAAAAAATGAACGTAAAGTGCTTGAAATATCCAAAATTCTAGTGGCAACCACTCCTAAATTTAAGTTAGAATACTAGGATTATCTGATCTTTATAAAAATTTTTTTATCACTTTGCTAGAGCGTATGATTTAATTATGGGACAAATCCTAATATATTTGAATAGCAATCTTGAGACGCTTTGTAAATAGTAAAATCAAAATTAAAATAAACTTTTATCATCAAGTAGGATAAAAATGATGACCCTAATGCTTCCAAAGGTCTGCAAGCACCTGTGTGTGCGCGTGTGGGAAAATAAATACATTTCATACACATTATTTAGGGACACTTTCCAAATAACATGAATATGAAAAAAACATGGTTCTAGGATGTATTATGTACAGTAATTTAAAGGTCATCTATCTTCTTAAGCACCCATAATTTATTTTATAATAGCTGTCCACAAAAATTGCAAGCAAAATAAATATGGTCACTTTAATATAGACATTAATGAAACAGACTATACCGTGGAGCAGACTATACAGTCAGAGCAGTTACTAGATAGTAAAAATGTTTCCAAACTGGTTTCCCACCCCTAAAAAACACAAAAAAATCACCCCTAAAGTATTTTCAGAGGCTTATAAGGGTGTGGTGGTTTATACAAATACATTTTGAGGTGGTATGGTCTGTGTTAACTTCCTCCCCCTCTTGAATGTCTAAAGTTGTGGTGAGAGAGAGAGAGAGAGAGAGAGAGAGACCCTCTGTTCAAGAATAGCGCGCGTGATCAGCAGGTTCTGAGTCCACCAAGGCTCTACGTGACTTCTTATAAGAACGTCTGAACAGAAATAAACCTCATTAGCTTGCCAAGCACAACGCACGGGTGTTGCAACAGATGTAAGGATTGCAACATTTGAAGCGAGGCGAAAGAACCTAAGGTGGGAGTGTAGGGGAACACGAGTTAAGGGCAGTATTATTACAGTTTTTATATAAAAAAAGTTTTTTTTTTGTCAAAAGAAATCAAATATTTCTTTAATAGAAACAAAATAATTTAATTTTACACATGGTGACCTCAACCATTCTTGAATATCTGTCAAGGGTGTCCTGGAATTTAAGACAACTTTTTCTCCTCATTTAAAAAGTTTCTCGTCTAATGCCACTACGCTCATGATAGATATTTAACTGTTGACATCACCATGTGAAGAAAGCTAACGTTTCTACTGGAGCAAAATTTTATTTTAGCCAAAAAAGTTATGCCATTAAAACTATATAAAAAAACACTGAGCTTTTCTTGCGTCCCTTAAACTATCCCCTTAAGGTGGGATCGAAAAGGCGCGTAGAGGAGGGG
>CABEEJ010000367.1:204406-217715 GCA_901482245.1 Timema douglasi | reverse complement strand
CATTCTACTTTAGAAAATTAATTTTTTACATTAGTTTGTTCCTCATTTGTTATGGATTGTCCCAGAAAATGTTCATTTGTTCCGTTTTGATAAGCTCACAAATTGTATGTATATTTTGGGAAGGGGGGCAACTTCAAAGTAGCCCCCCTCTCCCCACTTTTGAAAATTGACATTATTATGGTTACGATCGTTTTTTCCTAATTTATTTCACTCTCTACTTTCTAATAAAGGAAAAAAACAGTGAAAAATTTTGAGCTCGGGATTATGATGAATCTTTACGTTTTATGTGCCCCATAAACCCAAAACAATTTGGTTTGTCCTCGGGGTGTTGTTTTGATTTCTATTGAAGACTTTAAATAACATATATTTTATTGTTGGGTAGTTTTCTAAAATTTTCATAATGATTTTGTTTTAAATGGCTATCTATAAAGTCTTTAAATGGCAGTATAGTAAAGATAATTTGTGGCTATATTACGGATTACTTATTTTTCAAAACTTGTCTTATACCATAGTAAGACTAATTGATGAATTAAATATGATTGTGACCCGCCTCGGTGGCGTAGTTGGCTAACACACTAGTCGTGTTGAGCTAAACTGCCGAGGACAGGGAGATGGAGGTTCGAATTTCGGTTGGGTAAACTGGGGGTGGTTTTCCTAAATGGTTTTCCACTCTTCTTCCAAGCAAATGTAGGTTCACTTCCTCTAAATTCAACCTTCTCAATTCCTAATCCATTGGCGTAATTAGTACTTAAACGTATAACCCGAATGGATAGTAAAATGTGGTTTTAAATAAATAAATATGATTGCGTCGTACCAATCATATCTCTCTGTGGTCTCATGTGCATACCACCTGGCACACCCCCACAGACCACAATTGAACCACAAACCACAGTTTGAGAACAACTGTTCTAGCACTAAGATTAAATATATAAAAAAACTACTTTTGAGTGTAGACGAACTCAAAATAAGATCAACACCATTCGGGACCAACTCAGAATTCTTTAAACTTGTCGCGCATCACTTTAACCACTTAGCCACGAGTATGCGCTACATGTTAATAAAACCAAGTGTAGCTTTAAAATTTCACTTCTGAAATTAAGTGCGCATGATAAAATTTTGAAAGTTTTCAATTTCACCGATTGAAAAGCTAATGCTGAACTAATTGTGTTCCTGCCGATTGTTCGTTCTGAGCGAAACATAATATGTTAAGTAAGACACGGCCACCGAACCGTCCACCGTAATTAATGCGAGTTGAGTAGTCTTCCTCAGGGTAAAGGTCGCATGCAAATCAAACACGTAGGTAGGTCGTGAAAGCAAGGAAGTGTCCGCATGGCAACTAGCGTGGCCTTGCTTCCAGGAGAGGTACTAGGCGAGCTTGCACGCGCCAGCAACATGCGCAACTGGACACAATCTAATGTTCCGTGGGATACTTTCGTCCATTAGAGGACTCTTCTACCAGCCATCAGGGTATATAATGTGGAAAGGGGCAGGTGAATTTGAAAGTAAGTATACCCCTATTTACGTGGAGAAAAAGCGATTAACTATTTAAAAAGGAAAATCTAATTACACTCGGCTGAGATTAAAACTTCCTATCTTCTCTTTATTGACAAACCAGAAAGAAAAAAATTAACACCTTAGTTCGTATGCCCACGGGTGCGGGGGGGAAATCACTGACCAGTAGCTATAATTATTGAGTTAAGGTGTCTTTTGACAGCTGTCACTTCAGACAGATTGTGTCAAATCTACACTTTTAAAAAAAAGTAATATTTTCAGATGAAAAATTAAAAATAAATGAGAAAATTCAGATGAATACAATTAAAATTAAGCTAATTAATAATGTTGTGAGCGTATAAACCGAGCGGGTAGTAAGATGCGGTGTTAAAAAAGTGAACTCTAATACCCGAAGAAAAAAAACATCGATAGGCAAGCAGTTTAAATGTCAGGCTTGAATAGTTTTTCTTTCCCCCAGTTATGGGTAGATTGAGGTTCGATTCCCAGCCAGATAGATTGAAAGTGTATTTTCCTAAATGGTTTCCCATTCTCCCACCACACAGTTGCAGATACACGTCCTCTAAATTCTACTTTCATAATTTTTACCACATTAGTATACCTAATTATCCCGATTGTTCCAACAAGAGCGAGTGGGTCCAACACAAGACATAATTTATCGACATTGTCCAACTTCGCGATTTTTTTCTAGCACCACGTCCTACTACTAGGTCAAGCTATATGCATATTTATTAATTAAGTTAAAGAGCTAAGGATGAGGAAAGTTTAATTTAGAGGAAGTGTAACAGCATTCGTGGGGAGGGAGAGTGAAAAACCAGCCTGAGTAAACCCTAAAGGGATTTGAGCCCCGATATCCCTGACATCTGCAGTCTGGTAAAACATGATTAGACTACCTCATACCAAGAATGTAACCAGGGGAGGCTACAATCCCCCCGTTGGTAATCAAATAATTTAAAAAAAAACTAGTTAATCTGCGGAGTAAGCCGATTTATTTATTTATTTACAGGCAATGTGATGACCTGTATCACAATGCGTTCAAGGTCAAGTTCTGTATTCCCTTTTCCTTATTTTTAGGAGTTTCTGTGCAAAGTCCAAACTGACAAGCGGGTGACTGGGTGAGTCTATAGTCCTAGCCCCAGTGAGGCGGTGTGGTGGGGCTAGGGGAGGTGGGGGAGGTTAAAGGCCCGTTGACACGGTATTAGTTGACTAATGCAAGTACACTAATTTGGCTGCGCGCGCACAGCTTGCACCGTGTAAACAGACTAGCAAGCTACTAACATGCAAGTCTACTTGCAACTGAAAAAGTTGGTCACCTTCCAACTTTACTAATGCAAGTAGACAATTCAAAATGGCGGCAACTAAAAATTGTGTGTGGGGGGACGACACTTATTTGTGGAATGTTATGAAAAGAATGAGTTTTGGTGGAATTTTAAGCACCGGATTTATAGAGATAAGAATGCAAGGGATATTGCACTAGAGAATATTTGTAAAGTGATATCAGGCGTACTTATTCTCAAGAAGTGTCCAAAATAAAATGTTACGTAAATATTGTAAATGTGCTTTTTGAGACATGTTATTTAATATCGGTAAATAATTCATCAAATTATTATTTCCTACCAATTAACATGGCATGTGTAATTTTTTTAATATAGGCCCAATCAAAAATAATAAAACATTGTAGTACCGTGATTAGTTCCGGCAACATAATATTCGTGTTATCGGCAAGTAAGGTATGAATGTCCGGTGATTTTTACACTAAATCGCCTGCAAGTTTTCCAATCTACTTATTTGACACTTTAAATGTTTATAAGTTTTAATCAATAATGTTCAGCCCGTACATACACTTCTAACACTTTGTAGTAATGCTTTGGCAACTTGAGTAGATACGCAACATAATATTATTGTCTCATAGCAAACCAGATAGTTTATATCTAAACTAATTTACAAATTAATTTAGGCCTATTATTATTTTTTTAATTAGGCCTAGCTAGAATTTAACAATATATTTTGTTATTAGTATACCAACATTTAAAACTGGGTTGGACCTATTCAAAAAAATGCCCCACCGAGTTTGGTTGTATTGGGATTTATTGACCTTATTTGAGTTTAATTTTATTTAACATGTATTCTAATTAAGTTAACAAATCAAGTAAAATAATTTAATAATTATTTGGGATCAACTAAAATATATTTTAATGTATTAGAGAACTAAAAAATAGGAGACACACTAATCACTAACTTTTTTATGTTGTCTATATAAAACAATTTTTTTAAATAGGTCAACTAATTATGATAAATTGCGTTTACTGAAAAATTGTAATTTATGTGGCCGCCCATACTTATTCTAAATTCACTCTTACTAGTTCCTAACACATAAACATAGTTAGTATATGCGTATAAATTACCGAACGAGAAATGAGACACAGTGATCAGAAAAAATGGCTACAGTAGAGAGACCAGTTATCACCACTCTTCATTTCCGGCCATGTTTTTATAAGCGCTACTAATACAAGTGAAAAATGCGTGTCAACACAACTAACATGTTAGTAAGCTAATACCACTAAACTCGCATTAGTCCACTAACATCGTGTCAATGGGCCTTAAGTGACCTTGGCAGTCATTCATCGGGAGAGAGTGCAGTATTATTATTAATTATTACCTTTTCAGTATGGTGGGACTTGTGTAGGTGGATGAGAGGGTATATTTGTGTTTTTGTTTATATGTTTGTTTCCGTGTTTTAACGATTATTTATTTTTACGTTTCTCGTGGGAATGAATAAGCCCCGAAAGACAATTTTTAATAACTGGCGAGACACTATGAAAGAGTTTAATAAACACGATAAAACTGAATAATGCAAGAATTGTGTGCTCTGGGCAAGTCAGTTTGAGTTTGTAGCTACAAGTAAACAAGATCTAATAGACCTACAAATCAACATAGGATTGAAAAGACAAGTAGAAGAAAATGGGAAAAATATAGTTCCTATAATCTAGACGATTATAATGTGTGGCTGTCAGAGCTTATCACTTAGAGGACACCGCGACCATGGTCCTATTAGTTTGGATGAAGAAGAAACAATTGAGGAGGATGGTAATTTCCGAAATTTACTGCATTTCAGAGCAAAGGCGGGAGATAAGAATTTGGAAAGGCATTTTTAATCGAGCAGCTACAACGCTATATACAAAAGTCCTCGTACAAAGAATGAAATTATTTATGTCTGTAATGATTTTATTTTGACTACTAGTATGTAGAGCCAACAAGCAAAATGTTCTACTCTATTAACTGACGAGACCACATATATATCTGGAATAGAACAAATGCCCTTCTGTATTTGATACAATGACTCAGAGGCTGAAAAGATTAGGAAGGTTTTTCTCCAGTTTGTTCCTTTATATTACGTAAGTGGAAGAGGACTAGCCACGACAATCATATCAACACACCAAAAGATAGGACTTGATTTGAGGTACCTTGGAGGGCAAGGGTATTATGGGGCCACTGCAATGAGTGGGCAGTTTAATGGTGCTCAGACAGCCATTAGAGAAACCTACTCATTGGTTTTGTACATATATTGCAGCTCACATGCTCTCAATCTAGCTATCAGTAACGCATGTTCCACCCCAGGAATTAGAAATGGTATTGGTGGTGTAGAAAATATCTGCACACTCTTCAGATACCCTAACGATTAAGTGTGCTGAAAGAATGGATTGAAACAAAGGTTCCAGAAAGTGATAAAACAAGACTAAAGTCATCGTGTCCCATTCGATGGGTACAACGACATGATTCTTTTTCTGTGTTCTTAGAACTGTTAGAAGCTGTAATTGATAGTCAAGAAAATGTATCTCAATAGCCTGATCGCGAAGCACTTACAAATACTCACCAGTTGATGTGTGCTGTGCAATGTTCTGAATTTCTCGTACATATATTAAGCAAAGTGTTAAGTAATAGCGCACCTCTTAGCAGTTTTTTTTTTACTAGAAGAAGAGTTTGATAATGTGAGAGCAAAGTAACTTGACAGGTGAACGCCGGTGGAATGGCTTAGCGCTGTTAAATATTCACCGCGATATTGCGATCACACCGACGGATGTGCTGAAGACATTTTCCACGAGGCTACGAAGGCTGGACTTCTGGTTGTGATTAGGGAGACAGAGCAGCATGGACAGTTTTTATTTTTATTTTCATTATAATGTATAATTTAATCTAATATGTATGTCCACATTGCTATGCACCATTTGACATTTGTGTAAGCAATATAAAAATACCCTCTAAAGATGACTTATTACCTTATTTACCACATTGCTATTCAGTGTCCCAACTAAGTGTGCCAGAATGGTCATGTTAATTATTTAGTCATGTAATCGTGTCAATGAAAATAAGTGGGTTGTTAACCTGCAACCGCCAGTATTTTGGAGACTAAAACATTCCTTTTTCATAAGTTTAATTTTAACATGAATTTCATATATAAAAAATCTGAGGTTGGGCCCCCTGACCATGGTAGGTAACCTCCACCCTCATTCAATAATGTTGGTTACGCCACCGCCTCACACAAGGGATTTTAGAATCTTTGTTTCCCTTGAATGCCAATAAATAAATTATTACTAAAGATTTGAAGTCCAGCCTCCCAGTTCAGAGTTAGGCACAGTAATCCTACACCCAACCGTGTTGATATCGGGTAGATTTTAATTAACAGGTATTTAGCACCCTCCGCTCCCCAGAGAAAAACATTTTTAATTAATAATTAGTTGTTCACTCTTAATAGGAATGCTCAAAGTATTTACAAACACAACAGTTAAGTGCTAATAAACATAGACGCCCGTCCTTCAAATTAAACACCGGCGGCAGTCGAGCTGTCTGATATGTTGCACTTGGTCACACTCGAGGCTCGCATCTCAGATGGGTTCAGTGGGATGAGGGTCTGTCTACATGTCATTTTCATACCCCTCCACGTTAATATGAACACATTTACTCTTACTCTTCCCTTTAGTTTGGCTTATGTTGACCCAAATTTACTATTAAAGCGGTTTTTTTAAACGTCTAAAAAGGCGAGAATATATGTTTTGTATAGGTATAAAGATAATAATGTTAATTTTTTTTTAGCATTAAGATTTACCACCCATCAGGGCTATCAAATATTTACAATAATCGGGTAGGGATGATAAAGGTAGAATTTAAAGTAAATGTGTAAGTATTTTCGTAGAAGAGTGGAAAACCATTTGGGTAGCCACCCTCAGCGTTTAATGTATTTACATTTTATGCTATCAGTACACCTGTCCAATATTTAAATCCCAACCAAACCATTATATAAACATCAATCCATAAGAATTAGACACCCTAGCCCACGCACCCATCGATGCGATTAAGTAGGAAATTAGGATGGTAGGTACAAGTCACAGCTGTTTAATTTAAAAACAAAAAATGGTACTAGCGTTTTCTAAAAAAAAGAGTAGTGTATTATATTTTAGTTCTAAGCCATGTATATCTGAACTTAATATTTCATTAAAAAACCATTTATATAATACCTGGTGCCTGCACGTAAAAAATAATTAAGACCCACACTGGTGGGAACGAAGACAAAGATGTCCCTTTTTTCCAGGCTGGTTTCTAGTTGACTGCAAGGTCACTTGGTTTAAATAAGATCCCAGTCAAGGGTGAGCCTAAAGGGTTTCCCTCACTTCCTTTATGTTCTACCTTATTCATCCCTAACCCAATAGCGTAAATAAGCGGGTAGTGTAAAACCAACACAATGTTTTTCGTTTAAAGAATATTAATAATTCTAAAGTAAAATGTGACTGGGGGTATAAGCACTAATCATTGTACAAACATCTATATATTTTTTTAAATGATTAAGTTTTAATCCATCTTCCTTTGAACTAAACTTGGAAACTCGAGAAATTAGTTGCCCATCCCAAATTACTAGCGGTACTTTATGAGTTTAATCTCAGGTCATATCTGATAACTGGAACAATTTCAAAACCTTTATCTATAGGATGACTTCATTCTCATATTTTGAGGAACTTGTCGACGTTAATCCTCTGATAGTTATAAATATAATATATTCTACAGAAACAGGAAATACGCACCTTATAGTGCAACAATATGCTCTATCTCACTAGAAAAACAAAAAATACCTTAAGATTCACTTGGGGAAAAAAAGCACATTTAGTGCGAATGGCCACACCCCGAAATACAAACTTTTTCAGAAAAAGTGGCCGGAATTCAAATTCTTACCGGGTTCAAAATCATCCCAGCATTTCTCTACGCTAATGCAGGTACAGTCACATTTGAATTAATCTCCTCAACCCTGAACCTTCAATCAAGCCGTTAATAACTGTGTTAATAAACGGCTTTGGTGGCGGCGTGGTCTGACGTGATACTCTAGTGTTGAGCTAGACTGCAGAAGAAGGGGGATTAGTGTTCTATCCCGGTCGAGTGCATTGAGGGTGGTTTTTCCTAAATGGTTTTACACTCTCCGTCCACATATATTCTGGTGTACTTCCTCTCAATTAAACCTTCCTGGACCATTATTGTAATTAGTACATAGGCGTATAGCCCGAACGGATGGTAAGGCACGGTGCTAAAAAAAACTTATAAACACATCACGGTTCACCAAAAAGCTTACCTTTTTGTTGCCACTAAGTTAGCTAGGCCATAGTTTTAATCTCAAATTTTAATTATGTAATCACTACGATAATTTTTCCCTACTTAGATACTCGAAGGCTATGGTGTTCGTTAATTTTAGGGTTTAGTATCACATATAAAAATGAATTTTCTATCTCAACTGGTTGTAGGTCTAGTTTTTTTTAAATTAGTTTAGTAAATTTCAAGAGCGTGCCCCCATTTGCCCTCCTCCAGTTTTGTAGGTTAGAATTTATACCTTATTGTTAATCTCAAGGCCGTAGCCAGCCAACAATTTCAGGGGGGGGGGGGTTGGTAGGCACATTCCCCAATTACTGGAAGCTAGAAAAAATTCTAAATGATAAACAGTTCTAGAAGCTCTCTGAAGTGTTTTTTTTCATGGTAAAATAACCCCATAGCTGCCGAAGGCTTGGAAAATATTCTAAATACTAAACACTTTTTAAAACTCTGTGTTTTATGGTAAAATAACGCCCAAAATGCCGAAGGATAGGAACATTTCTAAATATTTAACACTTCTAAACGCTCTCTGAAGTTCTTTTTATGGTAACACAGCCCTCTAATTTGTATTTGTATCTTAATTTTGATATTGTTTGGACCATAAACAATATATATGTTGTTCATAATATTTCGTGGGTGGTTTGAACCCCCAAACCCCACTCTCCCCCCTACCCAGCTATGCCATTGGTTAGTTTGGAGCGTATTAAACCCGTAAATTTGTACATTTTAAATGTCCACTTTCCAGATCTACATGAAAAAATATATATTTGCTTATAGCTCTGGAACTATTGATTTTATACAAATATATTTACAATAAACGTTTTTATTTTTAATAGTCCTGCATCTTCACAATGATAATATATTTCGTAACTCAAAAGAGTTGTGGATATATATATATATATATATATATATATATATATATATATATATATATATACACACACACACACACATCATATCACCGTGTTTTAACAGCGGAGATATAAAAATTAGATACCCATTTAGTTTGTAATGTTAAACTGTACCCAATTTTAATAAAAATCGTCATAGCCGAGTTTGAGAAAATTTATTTCTTACCTTATCACCCTTAAGTAGGTATCCTTAATTTTAGGGTTGAACTAATAATTTCTAAAAGCCCTCGGGGGATCCTTATGAAAGCCCATGATATTAAAGTCCGCTCAGCGTAGGAATTGTTTTCTGAAAAGCCTTTTTCCCTACCAGAAATCTATTATATATTAGGATATTGGTAGGAAAAAAAAAACCTTTCAGAGAGTAATTCCTACCGTGAATGGAGTATAGGTTCTAAGCCGACAAGTAAACATTTTTCGGGATCTATGGATACGACGAGAATGACACACAAGCAGACGGCATTAAAACTACTTTTTTTTCTGTTTTAAAGGTCATGAAACCAATGATAAAAATCTCAAATTACATTTTCTTGTCTAAGTGTTCACAAGAAATTAAAAATGCCCCTTAAAATCCCCAATCTAAATAAAGTATTGAAATAATAGCTTCAATACATTGTGAAGTATGATAGTATTTTTATAATGCAATCAAAATATTAAAGAAGGTCCCCAACAATATTTATTTTGGAACAAAATATTGTTGGTCTAGACTCTAGAGAAACATTGAGCAAATTACGGCCGGTCACATATTTTTATGCGGTCCACAAGATAAAACTACTTATATATAATATAAAAAAAAAATGTGCTAAAAATACCATAATGGAAGAGTATTCAATTTCTATAGAACACACTGATGAACATTTATAAGCAGTTTCAATAATTTTAAATAGGGAACTAGATTTACACCTGACACTAAAGTAACGATGAAAGAAATGGAAAAATTGCATTAAATTCTTTTTTTATTTATTTTAAATTGTCTTCCTTATTTATGATGTATATAATATTGTTTTATGGTAAATTGCGTTTATTTAGTGAAAAATGGTATTTTACTTGGTGGCTCATTCTTATAATTGAATTTTAAATGCAGCTCTTCAACCCAAAAAACTGCTCAGGCCTGATATAAACTAGTTTGCAAATAGTCTCACAAATTACAAATAGATTGTCAAAAATAATTCAAGACTTGCTTGAATGCCCAATCCTCCTAATTGTTAAAGGGTAGTCCAAGATCATGCCTTATGGCATGAAATGTCTATAAATATGTCGACTTTGAAATGAACATAAATAACAGCCTATGGCCTGTAGCGAATACAACAAAATAACCACATAATGTAGATGTACTTATTTTGCTCACATTAAAATTAATTTTGGTACCTAAGACGAGTTTTATATAGGCCTAGCATTTTGAGATCAGAATAAAATGAAAATACATAAATCAACATCAACAAAATTATACATAGCTATATGCACATAATTTAAATCTAAATAATCTAATTATTAGGTCCAGAACATCTTAATAATCCTGAAATAATTTTTCAAGCTATAGTGGAAATAATCTTGAACCTCAATTAGAATGGCAAATTCAAATATAAGCCTATTTTTAATCTAAATTAACCGGTTCACTTAAAAACTAATCCATCGATGGAATATATGCACATGCATATGTTTAAAATATATCAAAATATTTGCAAATATACCTAAGCTTAAGAATAGCAACCTGATTTTTAATACCGATATATTCATTCTCAGTAATCTCATATAACGTATACAAAATTGTGCACGCACCTTTCTACCAATTTTCAATTCTGTTTGAGAGTAAACCAATTTTAAAAGTATGGCAAACAATTTTCAAAGCCAATTTAAAAAACACCTGTCCAGACTTACTATTATCGAAAACCAACAAAACTCACCTAAGAAAAGTCTTCAAGTAGTTTAAAATCTTTCGAAGCACATAACGATTAATATAAAAAAGTAAAACAAACTGAAACAATAAAACTTTTAATAAAACCAAGCACAACTTTTTCCAGCGAGCATGTTTTAGCAATCCCTGATCCAGAATGAAGAGTTGTAATGTTTGAGGTTATGTACGAGGAGAACGCCGCATCTTCCTCACGCGAACGAAAGCGAGCTACTGGTGGAAGACCGGGAGAGTACACACTGTATGTTATTGTCGAGACAGCGCGGAGTTCACACTGACGATTACTGGGTCTAGTGGCGCCATCCATTAACCCCAACCATTCGACCGACCGGCGCGCGCTCTTCGCGTGATCGTTGACAAGCGGCCAATCAGTGGAGGAGGTGAACCCCGTGATCCCCAAGTATTCTTACACATACGAGGACAGCGACAGCGTAGAGTGTAAGAAGGACCTCATACATGAGGATGGTACTGTCACGTTTAAATACACGTCTGGGCTTCACATCTAATTTAACTGGTGGATAAGGGTAACATTTACTGAAAATGTATTCACATTTTGGTAGAGAGAGAGTGGTAAATCATATTTAACAATTTATGGAAAACCATGCTCAGTATAACTGATCAGGATTCAAACGCTGACCTTCATATCCTCGTGTGGAACAGACAATACGAGACTGACACTGAACCCACGGGCCCACTGATTTGATTAATTACTTAATTCGGTATAGGAGCTTTTACTGAAACAAAGATGGTAGCTTTCACTAAATAACCAAAGGAGTAACTAATAAGAAAAAATAAGGCGTGCACTTATACGCACTTTGTTTTCATCCTTATTTTAGGATATGTATTTTATATTCCATTCACGGTAGGAATTACTCTCTGAAAGGTCTTTTTTCCTACCAATATCCTACTATATAGTAGATTTATGGTAGGGAAAAAGGCCTTTAAGGAGTCAATTCCTACGGTGAATGGAATATAGCACTGCGTTTCATTACCCACTTGGTGTATATACTTATGAAATTCCTTCGCTAATGGGCTAGGAATGAAAAAGGGTGAAATTAGAGGAAGTGTACCCACATTTATGTGGAGGGAGAGTGGAAGACCATTTAGGAAAATTTACCTTCTCAATAGACTGGATTTCCGAGGACAGGGATTCGAACATTGATCTCCCTGTCATCGCCAGCCCAGTCTATTACGAGAGTGACGCTTAAGATTATACGGCCCACGAAGAGGGTTGTGTTTTAGAATAACATTAGTTGTTTTTGCCCTGAATCTTACAACTCATACGGGCTATTGACATTTTATAACTCTACTGTGTTATTATTAAAAACGAGGAAGATAAAACTTAGAAAAAACTTCCTGCATTGGCTTTGAGATTGAGTGGAATACCATTTTAAAAAACAGCCTCAATAATACTCAGCCACAATTTGAACCCTGACCTCCCGTTACCAGTAAACTAGACTTGGGGGAACTGACATTTGGTCTAAGGTGTGACGGTTTGGGAATAATTAATGTTATCAACAAAAACAGAATTGTGTTCGGAAAATTGTTTGTCTGAGTATAACTAAAAAGCTTGATATAATTATGAAACAATTTAGTCTATTATTTTTAAACTTTGCTTGTACGTTTAATACATAGGCCTACGCAAAATACGTTTTATTGAAAACACTTTCCTCAAACAATATTTTCAAATAACGATGTATTCGTTACTTTTACTTAATAGACAAGGATATATATAACTGTTTACACTGTCGCCGAATACATGGGTCTTAGGGAGGGCGGGCGTGCCCCCCAATATTGTTGGTGAGGGTCAGGGCGAGCCCCCCCTATAGCAGTACTTAAACGCACATTAGGCTGTGCTGGAACACTTGGATCTTAGACCACTTGTAAATGAGTTCATCAAAAGCAACCCAGTGCGTAAAACAACCTTTGCCTTATTCTGAAGTCATTTTGATATACTTTTGTTGAGTACTTTTTTGATATTTTATTTGGTTATTTAAATAGAGAGTATCGCATTTATATTTCCTTGCTTATTTAATTTTAATATTCTATTCAATAAAATTGTTAGTATACTCTGTGAATAGTATGTTTCCATTGTATCAAATTATTTCACGCATCTCCTTCTACATCTGAGAAGAGAAAGATTGTTTTGTAGTAGGATATACCCAAACACAGCTTTGTTGTATCAAGCTGTTTAGACTAGTAAGTTTGAATTGAAAAAAACCAACCAGATTTAAGTCCTAAATAGTACCAAAACTCAAGTTTGGAGACCTTAATTTTTAAAATTTTACTGAGGAAGGACCCTTCACCCTCCTGGGGGTATTCAATACTCTCCATACCCCCCATAACCCCAGAC
>CABEEJ010000367.1:184910-204319 GCA_901482245.1 Timema douglasi | reverse complement strand
CCCCGCCCCCTCCCCCCCCCCCCAATAATTTGCACACGTTGGCGCCCCTGATTGTTTAATTTTCTAATGAACAAACAATAGCATCTCGTCAGTGCATGTTTTTGTAATTAAACACCCTTTTCACTTTAAGCATTTTTTCAAACGATTTTTTACAGTCACTTATAATCATAACAGTTATCATAAAATATTAATTAAAACCACGCTGTCCTTTAATATAAAATGATTGTAATGTCAATTTTTCTCAAAACATCAATTATTCATCTTCACGGGAGTGTCAGACCATAAAGATGTAAGGCTATTAAGTTTGTTGTGTTACATACTTACATTTATAATATGTTCTTTTACTTGTAATTCGTTTATTATATATACTTTTTTTATTACAAAATATTTTGTGTAGAAGTTTCGAGTTACTAGTAAAATGAACATATTTTGAAGTATTTACATTCAATGTAAGAATATTGTAGTTAGTTAATTTTCCTTGACATAAAATATTGATTTGTTTTCAACAATTAGTTTGTATTTGTAAAGTATTTAATGTATAATAGTCATTTTAAAACCACAACTGTATTTTATTTGATATACCATTTTTTAATAAGTGCGTAGTTGTTTTTGTTGGTGTTGTGCTTGTTTAGTCATTACAATTGTATTTTAAATATAAAAAGCTCGGTGCTTGTGATGACTTTTTGATATTTGTAAAACATTTAATATATATTTGACATTAATTACATAATGTCCATTGTAAAATATTTTTTTCTACAGAGATTCCTATGAAGCACGAAATTTTAGTTAGTGTGGCTTGGGGCAGTATATATTGCAGATGTACAGTACTTGTCAAATCTTTTTATATTTTTAATGTCTAATGGGGGTTAGTCAGATTACAGGTCGTGTACTGAAAGTTGTTGTAGTTTGCTAGAAAACCATTGGGAATTCAATTCATTTTATCCAAATATAAGGATAAATTATTAATAGGCTATACGTACAGTACCTAGACTGAAAATTTAGCGATTAAGACATTTGACTGTCTTAGAGTAGCAAGTGACTGTATATATATATATATATATATATTAAGAATTATATCAGTGCACTTAAATGAAGTTGTCCCCTTCACACATACACAAACATTTAAACAATAATATGTTTTAACTTTTATGTTTACATTTGTTTGTTACAGATTGATCCACTAACAAATGTCGTTCTATTCGTTTTAGTAACACAACTAATGAGCAATATATATATATATATAATCAGATTATTAATTATTAATCACATGTCGTAATGAGTGCGCACAGCCAAATCAAACACGCACGTTACAAATGGACACAAATAGTATATATACATATAATATATATATGCGCACTCATTACGACATTTGATTAATATTTATAGGCTAGTTATTGCAAATTTGAAGTAATTTTTTTTACAATTTTAGGTAATTTGTGTTCATTTTTAGCTAATCTAAGTCCTAGGCTCTGCTCATAACTGACTTTACCAACACCTTAGATCAGTCGATAGCACGTCTCTCTACTTAGCTAAGAGTTCCAGGTTCGATTCTCAGTGTGGCAAAAACATATTGTAATATATCATAAGCTAATATATTGATATTACATCCAAGGACAATAATGATTCTTGGATAATTTTCATTCAAGTGAAAGATGACAACCTGAGCACGGGCATCGATCCTGGGACGTTAGTTTTGAATTATCAACAAGTGAATTGGATCTGGATGCTAGACGAATCAGGCTGGCTCAGTGGTGGAGCATGGAATGTACACACAAACGTTAAGAACTGTGGTTCGATTCCCGCGTCCATGTTTCAATTAATTGATTAGGAAAATTAAAACATTGGTAAAGTGTGGTATTTCGCTCTCACAGCAGTGGGTTGACGACCATGGGACTGTGTGTTGTGTAACTTCTAGAAATAAGTTTGTATGTCTTATGATTATATGAGTTGGTTCAGAAAGTTTCATTAAATATCGCTAACAGTATTTTTTGTTTTTATGTTCATGATCTGTATTCGGATCGGGGTCTAGTTATGGTCAAGGGGATGAAGCCATCCAATATATGAGGTAAGGAAACCTATTATAAAAGAGTTAAGGACACCTGATTTTAAGGGGTAAGGACACATGATATAAGGAATAAGTACACCTGTTACATGGAATAAGGACACCTGATATAAGGGATAAGGAAACCTGATATAAGGAATAAGTACACCTGTTACATGGAATAAGGACACCTGATATAAGAGGTAAGGAAACCTGATATAAGGGATAAGGAAACCTGATATAAGGAATAAGGACACCTGGTATAAGAAATAAGGAAATCTTATATAAGGGGTAAGGACACCTGATATATGAGGCAAGGAAACCTGATATAAGGAATAATGACACCTCATATAAGAGGTAAGGAAACCTGATATAAGGGATAAGGACACCTGATATAAGAGGTAAGGACACCTGATATAAGAGGTAAGGAAACCTGATATAAGGGATAAGGACACCTGGTATAAGGGATAAGGACACCTGATATAAGGGATAATAACACCTGATATAAGGGATAAGGACACCTTATATAAGGGTTAAGTATGGGAAGAGTAGCTTGGAGGTAGAACACGTAAATTCGTGAGTAGAAAGGATGGAAAAATCATATGTCTAAGCCTATCACTAGTGTAGGACTACCCGTCCAGGATATGAACCCTGATCTTTTCGTCAGCGGTGACCAAAGACAAGGCAATCCTAATGCATTAGACAGTCCGCCAACATTGTTCCGGTCGGTTTGAACCATCACCAACAAGCAAGAAGTTACCCATACCAGTGGTAGCGTGGGCTAAGAGGTAAGTTTCGTATAGTCCGTTTTGCCGGGGAGTTTGGAGCTCGATTACCTCCTGGGGCTTAATAAGTTTTGGTTTTTATTCCAAATTGGCTTTTCACTTTCTCTCCACACAAGTGTGAGTACAGTTCCCCCAAATTCTACCACATTATTGTGAATATTCTTATAGTCCAGATGGGTAGTAAGATGAGTAGTATGGAAGAAAACAAAACATCTAGAGGTGTAAATGACTAAACCTCCCCTTAAAAGTATTTTTAAGGCTTGCGTCCACATCAGGAGGCTACCTGGCTTGTGTATAGCTGGCTGATGAAATTATTGTCCTCTGTGTCATCAGTTCCATGATGTAATCAACTTGATCCATCCCATGGTTGGCAGAACTGGAGGGGGAGATAAGCAAGGATGGCGTTTTTACCCTTGAAATAATTTGCCCTCCCTCTCTTAGAAATAATTTTCTTCACACCTTGGAAAAAATTGGGCCTCCTTAGAATAAATTCACCCCTTGGAGTAAATGTTTCTTTATAGATTGGTTTCACTCCCCTCCTATATTCTCAAATATGATACGATTAAAAATGAACCTTAAATAATTTCTAGACGAAGCTTAATTTTCAAAAAATTCAAAGCGAGGACAACGCAAAATAGCTTTTAAAGGCATATAATTCCAAATACATTCTGAGAAGGACCATTCTAAATTGCTTCCACACACATTTAATTTAAAAAAATCCAGTTGAAGACAGTTTCAAGTTGATTCTAGAGGTATCTAATTTTAAAAAAATATATTGGTGAAGACCAGTATAAATAGCTTCTAGAAGCATCTAATGTCCAAAAAAATTCATATGTAAGGACAACTATACAAATAGCTTCTAGATACATCTACTTTTCAGAAAATTAATTTGTGAATAACACTTTAAATAACTTAAAAAGGCATCCCATTAGTAAAAACCTATTGGGGAAGAAACATTTCGAATAGCTTCTAGAGCTATCTAGTTTTCCCAGAATTTACGCGTGGGAACCATTATTAATAACTTCTAAGAAATCACCATGGCACCATTTTAAAAATATTTCTAATTTTGGAAAAATCAGTCATCAGTAAACTATCCATAAATGAGCTTTTACCTCGAAAACAAATATACAATATTGATTATAATGTCACTTTTTCCCAAGATACCCACTCGGAACCAAATCTTTAGTGCCATTTTCAAGAAATTTGGAATTCAAACAAATTACTCTTCAGTAAACTACGTTAGTTAAGGGGTTAGGGTTACAAAAACTGTATTGTGGTATTGCCTTATAACATACATCCAAGTATGAACAAAATCCATCAAACCATTTCGGATCCGTGGCCAGGGACAGACAGACATGGGGACAGACAGAATTATAAAATCCATTTTTGGGGTTCGTGTTCACATATATAGTAAAAACACCAGAAATATTATCTAACGAGTTACCACCCGCTTCGGTGGCCGCGTGTTCTAAGATCGCAATAGATTAGACCACCAATGATGGGAAGATTGGGGTTCGAATCCCGAGCTATCTACATGGTTTTCTGCTCTCCTTCCACGCAAACGTGGGTATACTTTCATTCAATTCAACCTTACTCATCCCTTATACATTAGCTTAATCAGTATATATGCGTGTAGTTCGAATGGGTAGTAAAACGCGGTGCTTGAAAAAAGAAGTTCCAACTAAGCAATAACAATGATTTCATTTATATTCTCACACTTATGTATCTGTTATAGACAAAGTGAATAAAAGGTCACTGTGAAAAATGACCTGGTATTAAGAATAGTAACCATATCAGTCGGGAAAGGTGATAAATATTTGTTAATTTATCATTTTGACCGGGTAGTATTCATAATGCTCCACACACTTTGGGCAATATGATTTTTTAATAATATTTTTTATTTAATAATCTGTAATAGTTGGTAGTTCCTATATAAAAACATCAATAAAACTAGTTAGGTTAAGTTAGTTAGGATAAGTTAGTTAAGATAGTTTGGTTAGGTTAGTTATTATAGGTTAGTTAAGTTAGTTAGGATAGGTTGGTTAGGTTAGTTATTATAGGTTAGTTAAGTTAGTTATGTTAGGTTAGTTATACGTTAATTGGTTGGCACGTGATCGGATGTTCATTGTATCCACCCTGCCAGTGACGTAGTACCGCAGTGTTTTTCACATAACCCTAAGAGCATGAAACATTATGCATATTGCCCGGTAAAAATTATACATGTTCAAAAATGTATCACTTTGCCCGACTGCTTTGGTCACTATGCATAATGTCTGGTCATTTTTCATAGTGACCTGGTTAATCACTTCGTCCATAACCTATCGACCACATTGCTTGGTGAGATGAATGTGTAAGCCTTATATACGGTAGGAGAGGTGGTGACAGCCACCAGAAGGTTCTTTATTGCAAACATTGGCTGAAAGTCACTAATGTCAACCTATTCGGAAATAAATTATTATTTGCTCGGTAATACTATAATATTAACTAGCAAAAGAGTTAAAAACTACAAGAGAAATAGCTAACGGAAGGTCAATGAATAAATATCGGCCGAGTGAAATGAAAGGAATTTTTTTTACTAAATTGTTTCTTGCTTCCTACACGAAAAAACGTGTACACTTCTTCCAGATTTCACTATTCCTCATCCTTACCCTATTAGCGAAATTAAATGCAGATACCAGTGGACGGTTAAAAAGACGCTTTGGGGAAAACCCATGTACATAGGTTGTATACAAGGTAGTCTTTACAAATTGGAGTAATTCCTCTTCAAACCACCATTCCCTAAAACAAAACAAAAGTTGAAAATGTAAAAAAATGGCCGTCGTATCATGCTTAGTTTTCGAAATTGGTGACACCTTAACTAAAGTAAAGTTACACCCTTCTTTCTGGTCATTAAAAAAAGTTATTTTTTTAGTTATTTGTGGTTTTTAATGTGCATTTTCTGGACTGACTGATTATATTAGTAGACACACGACTTATAAACTAATTTAAATCCAGAACAGGCACAACATCCAGCCCCGGGCCGTTAATTTATCACTGCTAAAGGATTAACCCACATTTAACTAATGATACAGTTTTCGGCCATACCAGGAATAGAACCTGGAATCCTTAGCTCAGTAGATAGACATGCTACCAACTGATCTAAAGTGTTCGACCGCTTTAAAAAAGAAAATACACAAACTGCACAGTGGAAATATTTATAATTTTCTCCTTAAAACAAATAACACCCATTACAGATTTCTTAGTGCACCGCTTCTTACTACTTGTTCATGCTATGCGTATATTGACAATCATGAGGCAGGGAAGAAGAGGGTGAAATTAAGAGGAAATGTACTCGTATTCACATGAAGAGAGAGTGGGAAATAGTTAAGGAATATCAATATCAATACACCCTGCTGAGATTCAAGCCCCGACCTCACCATCACCATCCAACCAGACTAAATGAGCCTGACATGTGGTCCGCGTGCCCACCAATGGGAGCTACCACATTATAAGAGGTATAGGTGAGTATTCTAGTTCCCCCTCCTTCCCACGATAAGCCCCCCTTTACGCGATAGTGAATTCTAGATACGTGCGTGGATATAATGTTTCCATGATAGATTGCTAAATTCTGAGTAAACCATGAATTTACTGTTTCGCCAACATTATTATTTAAAAAAGTTTATTCTAGGTGACATCTGCACGTGCTTTCGTGTCGCTAAGTACAAATTTCGTGCATCTTAAACATTTTTCGTTTTGTTTGGGCAAACTTCTAAAATATTTATGAATAAAATGTGATACAACGAATTGAACATATCAAGTGGATTGTACGTTTTAATCATGTATTGTGTATACTTATATGTGCGGTCAAGGTTTGCATGGCTGGCGTGGTTTGCCAAAAGAGAGAAAAACCAAAACAATTAGTTGAAAATGTAAACAAGATTGCATTTATTTAAAAATATGTTTAAAAATACGTATATATAAGTATATAGGCCTACTATTAGTCGTATTCGATTATAGATTTCTAAAACACCTGATTATTTCAGCATCAAGCCTTAAGATGGCCCAGTCCTATAAACACAGCACTCAGTCTCACGACCATCAATCTATCACTTTACAAGAAAAGCCCAATTTTACCAGTGCTAAGCCAAAAATCATTCTCAGACAGAGGAGAGACCCTGTGAAATGTCAACAAGGCACGAATATTGACAAATTTGGTATAATGTCAACACTTCTCGTTGGATTTAAAATAAAAACGTAGAGTGTCAAAAATCACGTAGAATATTAATAAATCTAGTGAAATGGCCACAAGTCACGTGGAATATCCACAAGTCCCATGAAATGGCCACAAGTTCCTTGGAATGGCAATAAGTTTCGTGGAGTGGCAATAAGTACCATGGATTTTCAGCAAGTACCAAGGAATGGAAAAAAGTCCAAATGAATGGAAACAAGTCCCAACGAATGGAATACAAGACCCAAAGAATGGCAATAAGTCCCAACGAATGGAAACAAGACCTAAAGAATGGAAACAAAACCCGAAGAATGGCAACAAGTTCCAACGAATGGAAACAAGTCCCAACGAATGGAAACGGATTCAATCGAATGGAAACAAGTCTCAACGAAGGGAAATAGGGCCCAACGAATGGAAACAAGACGAAAGAAATCGCAACAAGTGCTAAGGAATGACAACAATTCCTGTGGAGTACCGACAAGCCTCGCGGAATTACAAGTCTCGTGGAAGGGCACTGAGTCCTGTGGAATATCTACATGTGCCGTGGAATGGTAGTAATGCTCATGGAATGGTAAAAAAATGTCCCATGGATTGGCAACAAGTTTGGTAAAATGACAAAAGGTCCCTTGAGATGTCAACATTGGCATAATTTTATCTATGATTCATAATTTTCTCTTTCTTTTTACAGGATTAGTTTTTTTAAGCACAACGTCTTACTACCCGTTCGGGTTACACGCCAATATGCTAATTGCACTGATGGGTTAGGGATTAGGAAGGTTTAATTGAGATAAAGTGCACCAGCATTTGTGTGATGAGAGAGTAGAAAACCATTTATGAAAAGGCACCCTCAATGCACCCGACCGGGAGTGAACCCCGATCTCCCCGTATTCAGTAGTCTAATTTAAAACGAGTGTAGCACGTTAGAGCACGCGGCCACCGAAGGGGATCATAATTAGTTTTCTAGAATATTCGTAATGAAGCACAACATTTAATCCATTATTAAGATAACCATAAGATCGTTTCAGTGTAGTATAATCTGCTAGCATTTCTTCATCAAACGTTATTTATTTTACCAAATATTTTTGACATTGCATTTTATCAATAATTGATATTTAAATTGGTCTTGGTTGGATTCGATTGAACTTGTGACCGTTGTCTTGAATGTCATGTAAAATGTTCAAGTCTGGAGTTTGTTATTAAAACATGCCCCATGATATAAGATGTTTATAAAACTTGTCTGTAATATTCCACTGTTTTATTGGCCGACAAATCGGCGCCTGGTCAAGTAAAACTGGTCGCGTTTATCCGCGCAATCTGTCCGCGGGCCATCGCATGCGATTGTCCTGCAAGGAAGTCGGCTATGATGGGTTTTTTTTTTCGTGCTTCTCCTCTTACCCCTCCCTCATACGCACACACCAGCAAGTTTTTGTATTTAATCTAGTAGATAAAGTTTTACTAAAATAATTATTAAGAATTAACTAGCTAAATAGCTACTACGAAATGTATGACGTGCATTCACACGGTCGATGTTTTCATCCTCGTTTTGAGAATGGTTAAAGCTACCAACAAAAATATAGCTACGTTCAGTAAATGGTTTAAGTATGTCTAAATTAAGAAGTTGTAATATTATATATATACAATATATATATAGTTTGCATATATATCTTATATATAGATTTTGTATACATCATATATATGTATTATAGTTATATATTATACTGTATATAAGCTGTGTATGTATAGTATAATTATATACTATAATACAGTATAAAAATATTATTATACAGCAGTATATATGCTCTTCTTAATAATACAGAGTTACATAATCTATATATAATAGAGTATTATATACTATATAGTATACAGTAAATTATATACTGTATATACACTTACACTATGTATACACTGTGTTGTATGTGTATATATAGGCCTATTAGACATATTATATTGTATATAGATACTGTATGTATACATATATACATAAAATATATAAATATTATATATATGCAGTATATATAATATATATTTTATATATTGTACAGTATAATTATATCTACTGTATATGTATGAATAGGTAGAAGAGTTAAAGGCTGCTTATGGGAAGTGAACCATTAGGCCTTGTTTGTAGTGAGAGGTGGTTAGATGCTAGAGACTTGCTTAGCGGGTAGTGGCAAATATTGCGGTGTTCACATAGCAACTGGTATCTATCTATAAACTGATTTTGGGTGGAAGAATAGTTTAGAAAATTCCAACATATTTCCTTACAGCTGACATTGATAACACACTACCATATTATTTCTGTTATTTTATAGGTAATATCTACCAAAAGTGATAGCTGAATATATCATTAATTGATGTTTGAATATGTTACGATATTGTTTTAGTAACTTTAGTAGCTACCAGATACTGTTCTTCCTACCGAAATCAGGGTGTAGTCGATTCAATGGCAATCGTGTTAAAGTGCCTTGTTTCATGATGTTACTGTCAACACTCTGTAGTAAATTCATTTCACTGGAGATAATAACTCTAAAACTCGATTATATACCTAGTGATTATAGATCTGGTTTGGTTCATGAACTTAATAAGATACGTATTTCTTACCAAAGTTTCTTCAGTATGCCCACATTTTTGTGGAGGCGTCAATAGGATCCTCCAACGTTATTCTTTGTAAGACATTACTGATAAGCTTCCCACTATTCATAATAAAAAAAATCAAATAATGCAGTGTTATTGTTAACTGAACGGTTTCGGCCTGACTACCGAGTGATTTTATTCGACTAGTTGAATCGTTCAGCTAGTTCCCAAGAGGGCTCGCTCTGCTCACGGAAACTCTCGAGCTGCTTTCAGTATATACACGTAGTTTAGATTATTTGTGTACCTTTGTGTAATCCTCTCGCTAAGCAAGCCTCTGACATCTAGCCTCCAACTACACCACTTGCACTATAAACGAGGTCTTATTAATGTGGATAGGAGCTTAGAACGACACAGGATAGAAGAGATCTCATTTGGGAAACCGCATCCAGTTGTTCAAGGGCTGAGATTTGGATCTTGAAACCCCTAGCAACAGCAATCCCGTCTATTGCGAGCATGACTTCTTAGACTGCTTTAATACCAGTATGCGTAAATTCTTCAACATAAGACAATATGATGTAAAATGGTTAATCTTTAAGTAAACAACCAATCGTGGTGATAACAGCTATTATTGAAGCCGGTTTGAATCTGCTAGGCTAGATTCAGGAGTATTATCTGTGAGGGTGCGCCTGCCAAGTTAGAGTCTGGACCATTGTCAATAGAACCAGATCTGCCAGTCTAGTCAGACAATATCTGTTGAGCCGAGTATTTCAGGTTAGAGTCAAACATACTATTCGTTGGGCTAAATATTACAAGCTATCGTCAGGTATACTACCTGTTGGGACGAATATACCAGGATAAAGAGAGACAGATTATCATTTGGGCCAAAACTGCCAGGTTAGAGTCAAACACACTATCCATTGGAATAAAGTAAGGCTTACTCTCCGTTGGGCTGAATTATCCATTGGATGGTAGTATGACCTTGTGGGTTGGCCGTCTGGCATGGTGCAGGCGTGTGACCACAAAGAGGGGACAGACCAGAGTCCGGCCAAGACTCGACTTGGCTCGTGACAGCAGCCGATGTGTGTGTGTGTGTGTGTGTGTGCGAAACTCTTTGGTATAGAAGACCGAAAAAATAAATCTAACGGACACGAGATGACGGGAATATGCCTCAATCTTACATCAATCCTTCTACACATTATACAAACATGAGATCATTGCATAATGCTTCATTCTTGTATCATTACCAGTGGTGGATCATGTATAGGCACTGCGGAACTGCAGCACCTCCTATTTCCACTAGATACTATCGATAACATTTAATATAATGAGTCCTTTTTTCTTTAATTATTAATTTATTTTTGTAGTACAATATATATTCCTTAAGCTTAAAGTCAGTACTTCAGTTGCCATCCCCCAATTTATAAAAAAGATACAAAAATCTTTGTTTGGAACTGTACGCTTCACAGTGCCATCCACGTGGTGTTTGACTGTTGTGCGCATGCGCACATAGGATGGGTGTGGAGAGGAAGGCGGGACTGCTAGATATAGAGAGCACTGTTGCTCAAATCAAGGAGAAAATTATTGAACTTTTTGCGCAAATTAAAACAAGAAGAATGGATTTCATTTTTAAATGAATAGATCAAGCTTTAACTGTAACAATTTAAGTTAAAGTAAGTAAAAAAGTTTTTTTTTGTTAAGATTTTATCAAGTTCCTGAATAAATTTTCTTTTTATAATAGTTTTTTCCCTTGTACACAATTTTAAAACAAAGGCTAAAAAATTTCTGGAGCAGCACCCCCACTAATTTTAGCTACAAGCCACCACTGATCATTACTTACATTAGATTATAGGAACGTGCTTCGATCTTGCTTCAATACGCAAATGAAATTATATAAACATGCCTTGACCTTACATCGTTACTTACAAGAGTTATAAGAGTTATAACAATGAACTTCAATTTGCTTGAGTATTTACTATTTAGCTAGAGGAAATTATAATAACTTTCTTCGATCTTGCTTCATTACCTCATAATATTATAAGAAAGGGCCTACGCTTTGCTTCATTACTTACCTGAGATTATAAAAACGAGCTTCAATCCTACTTGAATACTTACATGAACTTATAACTAACTTCAATCTTACTTGAATACTTACACAATATTACAGGAACGTGCGACGATCTTGCTTCAATACTTGCAAAAGATTATATGAACGTGCTTCAACCTTGCTTTATTAATTACATGAGCTTATAGGAACGAGCTTCAATCTTGCTTGAGTACGTATATGAGCTTATAGTAAGGAACTTCAATCTTGCTTGAATACTTACATGAGATTAAAGGAACGAGATTCACTTTGCTTGAATACTTTCATGATATTAGAGGAATGTGCTTCAATCTTGCTTGAATACTTAGATGAGCTTCTAGTAGCGAGCTTCAATCTTGCTTAGATACTTACATGAGATTACAGAAATGTGCTTAGATCTTACTTCAATACTTACATAAGTTCATAGAGACGTGCATCAACCTTGCTTCATTTCTTACATGAGATTTTAGGAACGAGCTTCAATCCTGCTTGGATACTTACATGAGATTTTAGGAACTAGCTTCAATCTTGCTTGAATACTTTTATGATATTATAGGAATGAGCTTCAATCTTGCTTGAATAATTTCATGAGATTATAGGAACGAGCTTCATTATTGCTTGAATACTTAGATGAGCTTAAAGTAATGAACTTCAATATTTATTGAATACTTACATGAGATTATAGGAAGGCGCTTAAATCTTGCTTCAATACTTACATAAGATTATAGGAGCTTGCATAAACCTTGCTTAATAATTTACATGAGCTTTTAGGAACGAGCTTGAATCTTGCTTGGATACTTACATGAGATTTTAGGAACAAGCTTCAATCATACATGAGTGTCCTCTTCATATTCCAATTTATATTTGGGAAATTTGATAAAATATCATATTACCGGTAGAAATGTCAGTGCAAGATTCACTTGCTTTTGTTTTTTCGTTATTTTTTTCCGTTCTTTATCCAGTTAAATGATTCAGCCACAGGCATTTCCATATGCATTACTAATTCATGCCCTCCTTCTTATTACACATTACATTATATTAGATTGTTTAAGACCTCAAAACCTAATAACCAACACACTATCACTAGAGCATATCAGACACAAACACACACAGACAAACTGTAATAATATGGATTAATCGCGCCTCTCTTTTTGGGCGTCAATTGCAACTACTATTGATCAATGGCGCCACTCTTTGGGCGTCGATTGTAACAATAAGGATTAATCACCTGATATAATGCTGTGATGATTTATAGGTTGTACAAAGCTCCGTGATCGAGCGCCTATCACCATTGTGCGGAAAAGATACTGTTTTATCAGCTGTCTATAGCTCCGTGTTCGAGCACTAATTAAATCGGTATATTAATATAATTAAAGAAAGAGAAATGTTGATGGCTGTTATTTCACATACGGTTTATTTAAATTACACCTGTAAACTACTTGTACATATTTCAATTAAATGGAGTCCTGGCGACAGGTTTTGTGAAGGCTAGCTTCTTATTGGTATAGAGAAATTGCGTCTTTTGAAAAAATACTGCGGAGTTTATCCTTTTAACAAGAATTGACGCAGTTATTCTTGTAACAAGAAAGATAGTATAAAAATATATTTTAGGGGTGAAATCCTTTTCACATTGTTTCTGAGAAGCGCGTGTTTCTTCATGGATGAATCTTAAAAAGATACTTTACATATATTACTTTAAAGAAAAATTACCTTCATCCATTACTTTTTACATAATTTAGAGTTAATCCAAATCAATATCATTACAAAACACACAGCTCGTTACCTTTAGTGATAATCACAGGGAAGGCAGATCCCGTCACCTATAGAGACAATCTCATAGCCAAATTGTATGCTGCTTGTTCAATCGTAGATGCAGGCATGTTGTCACGAGTACAATACAATATAATGCAACGCATCTCAAAATACAAAGGGGTCATTTTGAAAAGCTGTTATATGCATGGAAGGCTAACACTCTTTTGAAAGGAGAACCAAAATGCTTTCACTGTGCATTTTGTACCTTTCGTTACCTTGACTAAAATCAATGGTGAGCGTCCTTGCTTCAGTTGAAAGCATAAATAATGTGTATCTGTATTCCATCTGACCGAAGCAATGTATATATATATATATATACACTCACACACACACGCCATAATCTCAGCCTAAATCTAGCAAAAATACAACCCTCCCATCCCAACAAAAAATTTACATTTTACAAAAAAAGAACAACTTATCTTCTTATTTTTTATATATTAGGTATTTTTAGTACCACGTATTACTATCCGTTCGAGTTACACCTTTATGTTATGTTCTCACTATGAATTAAACCAACTACTTTGAGATCAGTGTGCAAGCACAAACCAGGGTTCAAATCCCCAAACGGGTGTACAAAGATGTTTTTTTCTTACATGATTTCACCCGCCTCGGTGGCGTAGTTGGCTAACGCGTTAGTCGTGTTGAGCTGCTCGACTGCTGTGGACGGGGAGATAGAGGTTCGAATCTCGGTCGGGTGAACTGGGGGTGGTTTTTCCTAAATGGTTTTCCACTCTCCCTCCACGCAAATGCGGGTTCACTTCCTCTAATTCAACCTTCCCAATTCCTAATCCATTAGAGTAATTAGTACTTAAAGCGTATAACCCGAACGGGTAGTAAGACGTGGTACTAATTATTATTATTAAATGATTCCACACTCTCCCTCCATGAAAATGAGATTGCATTTCTTCTATACTCCACCCTCCTCATATCGCTACCTTATTACTGTGATTAAATGTGGGTAGAGCAATAGTAAGAAAATTTTAAAAAAAAAATTTTATTCCTAAACTTTTACTAGCCATTTATGATATTGCTATAATATTACAAAATATTGATAACCAAACTTTTAAAGTAGCCTCAACTACCATTAACACCCTACTAAATAGTTTCTGGAGGCATTCACTGTGCAAAAAATCCTTTAAATTGGGTAGGCTTGTCTCCCTCACTCTCCACCCTCATTAATTATCCCCTGCCTACAACTCTGAATCCCATTGCTAATAAATTAATATAATTCTGATTACACCACTGTACAGCTGGATCAACGTTTGACATCTGTGCCACTTTTGGCTACTTATCTGTCAAATATACTATCACAGGTTGAAGGTCAAACTCCAGATTGTAAGGGTTAAATTAAATATCTAATTAATCAAACTGATATAGTTTGGATGTAGAGTCCAATCGCGTGACTTTACATTAGTTTGTATTAAAGTGTTATTTTAATTCACAGCTACGTAATTATTTCTGTTTTATTTGGGGTTTCCCCCCCACAGAGTCTTACTACCCATTCAGGCTTTTCACACTTTACGTTAATAGGGTGGGGATGAGGAAGGTAGAACACAAAGAAAATGTACTCGCACTTAGATGGTTGGAGAGTGTGAAACCATTTAGTAAGCAACACGTTTCGAGATACAGTCTAAGGTATTTCATTTTTGGCGAGTAGTATAAAACAACCCCCTGAAAGAGCTACGTTCCTGATTTTGACCCAAGAGACTGAGCAGTTCACTACCATCCATCTCCAGACAAATGAAGGTAGGTTTAATTTAAATTGACATTTTCCGTGTAATTTTAATATAGTTTTATCATCGCGTTTTACTTCACTCCGAGCTATCCGCATTTAAATTGCATTAATGGGTTTGAGATGAGAAAGGTAGAGTTTTTTCGAAAAGTAATAATGTGAAAGCATTTAAGAAAAAAGACATCACTACACTCGGCTTGGATTTGAATACCAATCTCCTCATCTACGACCAACTAGACCAGGCGAGATTAACGCTTAGTCTGCATGCCCACCGATGCGGGTCTTAAAACACTTAATGTTGTATATACCTTGAGTGAACGAAGCAATAAATAAGTATACTTTTCAAATCGTGCATCTAATAGCCTTTTCTTGATAAATCTACCCAAATTTTAGACAACAACATTGATAATAAAAAGATTAACCATTATTATTGTTGATATAATTATAATAATAGAGCCACAGAAAAGGTCATAGCTACAATCAGTATAATGTTGTAGCTCTGATGTCAAGTAACAGGTCATTGAAACCTCGGTTACTATGATTTAAATAAATTATATTTACAAACTATTAATTATTTCACAGCCACCAAGTGTAGAATATAGACGAGGGTTATATTGAGGGGTCTGCGATCATGTTTTTTTTTATTAGAGTCGAGTATTTCAAAACCCTTGAGTTCAAGTTGAGTTCAAGTATGTTCATAATTTTAAAATTGTAATTATGTGTATTTGTTTATTTTAAAAGTAAAATAATATAAGTATAATGTCACCAGTGAAAACAAACATAAAATATATCTATGTGAGTTTTTAAAATTATATTAACACAACAACATATGTTCTTAAAATAAGAATGAAACTTAAATTTAGTAAATACTTTTTTTTAAATGTTTAGAAATGGAAGTATTGGGTTTAAAATTATAAATAACACTTTTCAAACATTATTTATAAAAAAACAATACTTGAATAAAAAATAATAGAAAAATTATGAATGGTTTCAACATTCATATCTTTAAATAAATTAAAATTGCATTGACAATTACAAAGAGAGCTAATAACATTCATGACCATTAACTAGTAAGAGTTAAGTGGTGAAATAGCTGACTGATAATTTCATTAGACTTCTCTTCAACTTTTACGATTTGACTTAGCTTTATTCAACCATTCTTTATGTGCTAACTAGAAATATTAGAAAAAGTAATTGTAATTTCAAGTGAATACTAGAAAATCCATAGATGTCTAGATTGCCGTTGATGAACTCTTTAACAGCAGTGATAATTTACTTTATTTCCAAAAACTAAAGTGTTGTCTTAAAAAAGGCCTAGATAAAGCGATTGCTAATTTTTAATCTCTTTAACCAAATATCTCATGATTAACAAGTCTGAGTGGTCCTTTTATTTATATTTTTATATTTTTGGCAAGTCTTCGTGACGCCGTAGTATAATGTTTGCTTTGTTAACAATTTTCAACCCCTCTTCCGAGTATAATGTCCAAAACAAGGCACCCTCAGTTAACTGTTCTGGCACCTTTTTTTCCCTTGTTTTAAAAGCTGTTGAAAGATAGTGCAATTTCATGAAAGTGGAAAATTCTAGATACTTTCTTGCTAGACTATAAGGCCCATTCCATATGGACGTTGAAAGCACGGCAGTTTTGACGCTGCGTGAACGTCAGTTGAATAAGTCAAGGTGCACCATATTGTCCAATCTTTACGAGCGGGCGCCTGGTGCTTCGGCGCTAGCCGGGCGTCTGACGCTTTTAACGCAACTAGATACGACGCTGACGTTGGCAACACTGGTAAAACTATACAGAGCGTTTTCACGTCAGCTGCGACAAGACACTTCACTCGCATTGTGTGTGCCCAGTGACCATCAATACTTTTATTCATAAACTTATCTAGTATCTTTTGTCCACAAAAAAAATCTCAAAAGCTATTCAAATGACGGCACTAACATTCTATGATATTGCAAAAGGTATCTGCATACATTTTATGATTTTCAAACATTACAAGAAACTGTCCTGTTGAAAGATGATAGGCTAATACTGGATGAGTTCCTCAACGTCTTTCTTCTCCTTCGGAGTGTTCATAATACCCTTCCAAGAGATTAATCACCCCAATACATCCTATCTATACGGTGTATATTTTCTGAGGAACGCACCATTGGACTCAACAGTTATGCCCTAAAAACGCCGTGTGTATCTTGTTTAGCGCTTTCATCGCGTTTCCACGGCTTCAAAAACGCCGCGCTTTTAACGTCAAGTGTAGATGAATCAAAATGCAGGCAGGCGTCAACGCTAAGAACGCGGCGCTTTCAGCGTTCGTATAGAATGGCCCTCATCGAGAAGGAAAAGTGATCTGCTGATTTCACTTGGCCTACAACCTCGCTGTAAAAGAGGTCCACGGCGCGGTAACTGTCAAATTTCTAACTTTAAAGCTGCCGCATATAGGTAAATTTAGTTCCGACTGTGTTAAATACTGTGTAATCATGTGTAATTTTTATTTGAATAAGCCTAGCATCTTTATAGACCTGTTATTTCCATTATAAAAGTAAACCTAGTGTTATCATAATAATTATTATTAGCACCGCGTCTTACTACCCGCTCGGGTTATATGCACTTACGCTAATGTGTAATGGTAGGGTGATTGTGAGATTAAATGAAAGACCTACAATTTAACGTGGAATCCGAACCATGGTGAAGGCCTGGCATTCCCCACATTCACAAAGTTGTGATTGATACTCTTCTTATCTAAACCTAGTGTTAAAGTGTGGCAACGTTACAGTAACGTTAATTTATTATTATTAACCCCATGACAACGGGAGGTCACAATTGGGCCTTTGATGGGGCCAGCCAATATCTTTAATAGGTAACGTCTCAAATGATACCCACCACGTGACGTAGCTCCCCATGACGTCAAAAGTCTACCCGCATTTGTATGGAAAGAGGAAAAAAAAAATGGAAAACCATTTAGAAAAAAAACCATCCTCATTACACCCGAGCGGGATCGATCCATGACCCCCCCGTTATCGGCAGTCTAGTCACTAGTCTATTGTGAGAGTACCGCCTTAGATCAGTGGTTATTAACCTGTTCTTGTTCGCGGGCCCGTAAATATCCTAAAATATTTTCTCAGCCCCCTAATTTTTACTAACACATTAATCATTAAGATTTATTCCAAATTAGTGGATTTATTTACTGATTATAATAATAAACAAATATATTTAATGCGACCTCTGCTGTTGAACACTTTAGACAAATTTGTCTATTCTTATTTCAATAATTCTATTACTTAATGCTATTTGCACGCAAGAGTCGATTTGGAGTCGATTTTGTTACTTCTTTTTAATATCTACCATTTGCGGAAAATCCCTTTTTACATAAATAAGAAAGTGCATCAAAATTTGAATGGCGAACAGATGGAACAGATGGAGAGAGAGACAGATGGAGATTATTTGTACTATCCGTGATTTATATTATCCGTTCTTTCCCGCCCCTTCTTTACCCCGGAAAATCAAGAGTCCACTTTACTTGCATGCTTACGATTATCAAATTATTTCTTCCAAAACGTAAAATTTAAGATAATTGACTTCAGTAATAAGCAAATAAAAATTTTAATTATTTTCTGAGATCCCCAAAAAATTTTTGCAGCCCCTTTGAAGGACGCGGTCCTCTAGTTAATAATCACTGCCTTGGATCACGCGGTGGTCACCGAAGCAGGTGGTACTCAAGTAATGATTTAACAGCCATGTATGCATTTAGCCTAAACCGGTAATAAGACGCAGTGCTAAAAAAAATTAATTAAAGCCACACAAGTATTTTTATATGTCTAAACAGTCACTGCCCACTCGAGCCTCTGATGTAGCCGATGACTTCCTTTGGCACTGGTAATCCCCCCCCCCCTCCATCCCTATAGAGCTGAGGACTCGCAATATGTATTAGCACAGCTATGTATCGCGGGTCAAGCAGAGAATGCCCTCATCCATTACGTCAGTGTCCACACGGAACAGATTGTCCAAGAGCAATGACTCGTTTATAGTCCTCTCAGCACCACCACTATCATTGCCAATACTTGGACATGGACACCATCACTATCATTACCAATACTTGGACATGGACACCACCACTATCACTGCCAATACTTGGACATGGACACCACCACTATCACTGCCAATACTTGGACATGGACACCA
>CABEEJ010000367.1:153443-183307 GCA_901482245.1 Timema douglasi | reverse complement strand
CCTATCACTGCCAATACCTGGACATGGACACCACCACTATCACTGCCAATACTTGGACATGGACACCACCACTATCACTGCCAATACTTGGACATGGACACATTTGTATACTCGCAAGGGTCAGGAAATAGCAGCAAGCTCGCAATTCTTTTTTAATTTTGATTCGAGTCTTACTTACCATCCTGGATGTAAGCGTTTTAATTACTCTAACAAGTAAAGGATAGAGAAGGTAGGATTTAGCGGAAATGTAGCCGTAATTACGTGGACGTAGAGCAGGAAGCCATATTGGAGAACTCCCCCCAGTGCACCCAACCGTGATTCAAACCCTGTTCCTACAGTAACCAGCAAACCAAACTAGATTAGCGTGACGTTTATTTCATATTCCAACTGATGTGAGCTTCATTTTAGTTTATACTCAAATATGTGTTTTGAATAACTTACTTCGATAATTTAGCCAATAAATCTGTAACTAACGATACACACATTTACTGTCAAGCGCACACTTGTGAGATTAGCTTTCTTACCACCTACATCTGTGATTACATGATCTAAGGCATCAGGTTCACACAAAAAATCCCGTTGAGACTCTAGCGGGTATATTTGGCTTGATATTATTATTATTATTATTATTAGCACCACGTCTTACTACCCGTTCGGGTTATACGCACTTACGCTAATGTGTAATGGTAGGGTTTCTTGTCAGAGGTGAAGGAAGGGTTTGGTAATCAGATAAATCTGTGCCGGGACTGAGGATTGAACCCCGGCCGCCAGCACAGAGGTTCGACACCTTACCCCTAGACCACCAGGTCACCGGTTGATATTCCACATGTGATTTATCATTGTAGTTTACTCATGCTCTCTCCATACTAATGTTGAGTAACTTACTCCAAGTTATCTTTCACAACACTGTCTCATGGATTGTGTTAGTTAATTAATGACTTTGCCGACAATCTGAACAGGTAATAAGACGCGGTGCTAAAAAAAAAAGCCTTAAAATTCTACATACTAATAATTATGAAACTATTTTAATTACTGAACAAATTTCTAAAACTTGCATAAATTTTTTTTTACAAATTAAATGATATTAAAAAGCTTTATACGTTTTTTTAAATTGTTTAGTATATATTTAAAAAGTGTCACATTTTTCATGCGTTCACGGGTCGTGACACTGTTTCATCATTTAATTTCCATGGTAAACATGTGCATGAAAAGCATGAAAAATGTTTCCAGCAATAATCGATACATTAGTGGCGTTTCCACACCAAAAATGGAATTAAATCAAGAGCATGTTCGTAATCTCGACTGGTTTGTTATATTCATGTACGATAAAACTAGTGGGTAAAGTGAAATCAACAAGGTTAGAAAGTATTTATTCACAAAAAGAAATGCAGTAGTGATAAAACTTCCACCAACTAAAGGGGCTTTATACCAACATATATAATTGCGGCCAACAAGTTACTTACCAATTTACCAATCCTTAGGGCCAGTTTCATATTCAAATTTAGTACGCCTCAAGTGCAGCGCTACACTAAGTACATAACGACACCTACCTAAACCAGAATGGAATGGGCCAGTTTCCTATGTGAGAATGGCCCATTTCCATTCGAGTTTAGGTAGGTGTCGTCTTGTATTTAGTGTAGCGCCACACTTGAGGCGTACTAAATTTGACTATGAAACTGGCCCTTAGTGATAAAGATCCAGTTTATTTTGGTTGACACAAGGTAGATGAAAAATGGACTCCATATTGGACTGCTTTACCAGAAGCATCTGCATCTTTCCTTGAATTGATATGCTGTGGGTGCCAATTCCAATATTCATTACGTTGAAATTGCAAGAAGGCATGGCTGCTATGTACTGATGTTTGCTTTTGTAAAGGCACATGTTCATCATTGTAGCCCATATACGGTACATTCAAGTTAAAATGTCTACCTTTTAAACAATATCTTAGTGTTAGTATAAAGATAAAATAATTGATTAATAATTTTATTTATCCTCAATTTCTGAAAAACATTACTCCACACACATTAACTTATGCATTTGTACAGTAGCTAAAGGTATAAGGAATTTTGGTGGCCATTTTGAAGTAATAGCTAATATTGGTCATGTATTTAGACAACATTACTCTCCTTAACAAGGCCGTAGTCAGGGGGGGAGTTTGGGGGTTCAACCCCCCCCTCTTATGAACAAAATCAAAATATATATGGATTTATTTATGGTTCAAACACTATAAAAATTAGGTTGTTGTGTTACCACATAAAGTAGGCCCTACTTTAAAGAGCTTCTAGATGTGTAAAGTATTTAGCATTTTTTCTAGACTTCAGCAGTAATGGTGCTATGTTGCCATAAAAAGAACTTCAAAGAACTTCTAGAGGTGTTTTATATTTGTAATTTTTCTTTGCCTTCAGCATTTAAGGGGTTATGTTATCATAAAAGGCATTCAGCATTTATGGTGTTATGTTGCCATAAAAATAAACACTTCAGATAGCTTCTAGAACTGTTTATCATTTAGAATTTTTTTTCTAGCTTCCAGCATTTAGGGAATGGGCACACCAAACCTCCCTGAAATTATTGCCTGGCTACGGCCTTGCTATATATATAATTTATCATTACATTTAACAATAAGATTGTTTACAAATTGTGAGTTAAAATGTAGCCTCATACGGAAAATTTCCTCCATTTTGGCGGCCATATTGAATAATTGGGGGATGCTAGCAATTCACTAACAGCCACATCATATTTTTTGATCCTGAAAATATAATATTTTATACCAATAATATCTCTTTATTACTAGTACAACGGAAAATACAACCATTTTAATGTTCATTAATAACTATTGTCGGCCATTTTGTTTCTGAGCACAAAACATACACTAGGAGAGTCCGACCAATGCGCTTCTGGTTCTGGGGATTTCTACGTGTTTCAAACAAGAACTCTACCAAATTTGGTGCTTTTATCACCAACTGAACAATTCCTTTGTTATTTTACTCTTAATTAACAGCCCAACTCAAAGCAATAAGAATATTTCATACACTAGCTCCATTAATTTTATTTATTTTCAACAACAAAAATTACTTTTGTATATTAAAGTGGTTACTTCAATCATTTAAACCACCAACATCTTAAAATTACATAGGCTTGATATAATTACTCTAAATAATGTTTAAAGATTTGAGATTTACTTTTAATTTATTTTTAAACTAAAAGGTCTACTTTTATAAGCTTATAATGACTCAAACTGAGGGACAATCTAAACACATGCAACGTATTATCCACCTGACGTCCTGTGTTCGAATCCTGACTGGCTCAATATATGCCTTGATCTTTCTCGAAACGTGTGTGTTAGTTATTCGTGAACGTTGGATTGTATTGCCCTGTATTCGGGTGCTAGGGATGTATACCCCAGCTATCGTAGGAGTGTAGGTAGGTAACAGCTAGAACAAGGTTCTTTATTGCAAACACTAATATCTGCTTATTTGGAAATAATGATTATTTTTTTAGTAATACTATATTATTAGTAAAAAGTGTTATCAAACACTTCTAATAACACTTTCTCCCAATATTTGTTATAAATAACCTTCTGCTAACTGCCATCCACATTCCTACCTTAGATAGAGACTACGTATCATACCAACGTTATGATGAGATTATTATTATACATGAAATAAATATTAATATGAAATTGTAATATTACATTTACTAGTGTATTAACCACAACTTGTGAATGTGTGGAATGCCAGACCTCCACCGTGGTTCGGATTCCACGTTAAACTGTAGGTCCTCCATTTCATCTCACAATCATCCTACCATTACAAATTAGCGTATGCGTGTATAACCCGAATGGGTAGTAAGACGTGGTGCTAATTATTATAATAATACATTTACTAATTTAGATGACTTATTGAAATACTTAATTTTTGCTAATATAATATTATTATTTTATATTATATTATATATTATTTTTCATGGACATTTTAGAAATATATTTCTCAATTTTACAATCCCCTTTTACTATTGCAGACTCATTCTATGGGTCAACTTTTTTATATCGACAAGATTCCATGAAATTCACGCATTTATTGGGACAGCGTTGCCATTCTCTCGTTTTTGTGTGGTCAATCTCCTCTTGTATATAAGATAAGTTTCGCAACGCTGGTTAGTCGAGACCTGCAGTTCCCTCAGCAATGATATAGGGTGTAGCGTAACCCGATGGAAGGGATGCATCTTTTATATATATCTTTGGACAAGGTTTTTCTTAAGTCATGGTAATAAACCACTAACTTAACTAACACATTGCTCCCCCATTGAGCTAAAAGTGAAACGGATGAGACCAAAACGTCTCACTCTGAGGAAGAGAGTTATATTAAATTTGGAGAGGATATTAACAAAAAATATGTTACTTTACAACAGGTGTGTGGGGGGGTGTAGGGGTCGGGGGAGGTTTAAGAAGAAATGGAATGGTATTAGCGTGGAGAGGATTGGGATGATTACGGTGATAAATAATATGGGACCTGCATGGGTGGTTGCATGATCTAAGGCGCTATTTCCGCAATAGAATAGACTGCCAAAGATGGGGAGATTGAGGCTTAACCCCGGTTGGGTGCACTGAGGTTTTTCCCCCCTCAAACCAATATATTGTTAATCTGACGCCTTATACCGTGCTACCTCCAGTGCAGGTCCCAGCCAGTAGCGTTTTTAGTGCTAGAGTTTGGTGTTTAATGCTAGATGTATTGTCCTAGGTTAAGCTATATGCTTATTAAAATCTTGTGCCTAGGGAGTGCTCATTAAATATCCCAGCAGTATAAATCACACTAAACAACACTATATATCATTGAGACGAGATTATATTCACGATGTAAGCATTGAAATTAAATTTTAAAGTTGTTCAAGCTCAAACTTAATGAACTCAAATTAAAATAAAGTTAGTAGGTGTGACAGTGATATTTGAAACTCTTTTATTTAATTACCTAGTTTATTTTATAACACCTATTTCGGTCATGAATTGTTGGTAGGCTTATTCAAAATTCTAAAAGGGTAAATGTCCGAATATCACCCAAATTAGTGGCCACGTAGGATAAGACGTCAAAATCGTTTCGTCTAGGCTGCGGATCAATTATTGACCGAGTTTACTGAGAGGGTTTTTGCGTAAATAATATTTAACTTAATTTCCTTTCGAGTGTGGGTACATTTCCTAAATAAATATTACCAACCCCACCCCACACCATTAATGTCAATAAACGGATAGTCCGTGTAGGAAGTAATACAATATGGAAAGCAAAATCAAGAAACAGAAAGACTTTCCTTGTTTTGTTTAATTATAGAAGTAGGTTCAAACAGCGTTAAGGTTTGTCTGGGACCGAGAGAGGTGAAAAGGACGGTCGGGAAAAGTTTAGGAACAATTCCCACCAGTTTTATCAAATATTAGCAGGTTCGAACAACCTTAAACTAAGACAGGCACTTTGTGAGCCAAAGTTGAGCGGCCAAGACGTGGGGAACAGGCTCAATCTGTATAAATTATGCGCCGTTCGCCCTGGCGCCCTCCGCGCGTATCTGCTAGGGACGACGTAATGGAGGATCACGCAAGCGAGTCGTGATCACGCCGATGGATATAACTCTCACTAACCCACATTCTCTCATCAGCTGACTGCCCGGAGAGAGAGGGTGAGAGGGAGAGGGGAGATTTTATGCGGCCCAATACCACCACTATCTTCAACTTTGTACGTCAAGTAATCTTCCTCTAAATAAAATAAAATAAACTACATCCAAATATTTTTATTAAGTAATAAGTTTTATTTATACAAAAAATTCAATTTTTTAGTGAGGTTCAGTTGTACAATTGTATTAATTTAACGTAAAAGACATAAATGCGTAATGTGATATAGTAATAAATATGCACAATATTTGATTAATATTTGGAGAAATTGGTAATAATAATTGCAATTTATGACGCATTATAATAAAGAAATCTTGAAATTTTAACAAACCTCTAAAAAGATCAATACATCTTAAAAATTGTAGACTTTGAGTCAATTATATTTAAAATAAAGCGAGCTTGATTATAAAAATCAATTTTACTTATTAAATAAACCGATTTAGGTTATGAAATGATGACACAACACAAGTGTGTTCAAGACAGCTCGTTTTCTCTCATCGTAGGGAAACTCTCAAAAACCGAGATATTTAAATTTGAAGACACGCACTCCCAAGTACACAACTTACAAATTAGCTCCATTATAAAATAATAGATTAGAAAAATTTCCAAAATAATATCTCGTCTTACTAGCCCTTTAGACTAAACATATTTTAATCAAACTGATGTGTAATGGGCGAGGAAGGAGGAAGGTAGAGTTTAGAGAAAATGTATCAACATTTTGCAACGGGAGAGAGGTAAGACAACTTTCCTCAGACCCGCCTCGGTGGCGTAGTTGGCTAACGCACTAGTCGTGTTGAGCTCGACTGCTGAGGACGGGGAGATCGAGATTAGAATCTCGGTCGGGTGAACTGGGGGTGGTTTTTCCTAAGGGGTTTTCCACTCTCCCTCCACGCAAATGCGGGTTCACTTCCTCTAAATTCAACCTTCCTAATTCCTAATCGATTAGCGTAATTAGTACTTAAGCGTATAACCCGACCGGGTAGTAAGATGCGGTGCTAAATAATTAACTTTCCTCAGTGCACGTGACCGGGATTTGAACCCCGATACCTTTTTCATCGGCAAACCGAGTGAAAACTTACAACTGACATTTATAAAGTTATATATATATATATACATATATATATATATATATATATACATATCCAATACTGGTAAGGATGGTTGCACGTTAATATTCAAGAAAGATCAGAGTTCTCTCCTGACCACCAGGCATGTTTCCAGGGAGTCATAAATCGTAACCATCGTGAATACAAGTACAGGTAATGTCTCGCTAAAAATTCAGCTTATACACTTATGTACTAATTAGCCTACACTAGAAGGCTAGAGGAGGAGAGGTATGGAAAAATAAATGCGTGATTTATATTCCAGTATTTACTAAGAATAACTCAGGAGAGGAGGATTTAAATGTAACATACAAGGAAGATGGAAAACGTTATCAACTTTGATGAAGCTTATTCGTCCTCCTCTAATCATACAGGAAGAGTCAAAGCTAGCATAGTAACTGTTGCTTTAAGGATCAAGGAAAGAAGACTCTAAAATATAAAAACTATACCGACATTTACATGTTGGAAGTTTATAGAAACGTTTCGCATGAAGAATAGTATAAAGGGGAGGCGTTACCCACAGCATGAGAGCCGTATTACCTACCTGATATCCAAAGTGTGAAAGTCGTATCACCTAAGATGAGTGTTATCCTTAAGGTGGAGTCATACTACTTATCCATTATCCATAATGCAAGGCTCCGGTTTTATCCGTATGGTTAGAGTGGTTATCCGTAAGGTGAGAGTGACAACTCTACTGCTTGGTGTTACCCGTAAGGTGAAGGCTGCTATCCATATGGAGTGAGAGCTATATTATTACTATGTGCTAACCGCAGTGTAAAGATCGCATTACCTAGGCTTGGTGCTACCCGTAAGGTGAAGGCTGCTATCCATATGGAGTGAGAGCTATATTATTACTATGTTCTAACCACAGTGTAAAGATCGCATTACCTAGGCTTGGTGCTACCCGTAAGGTGAAGGCTGCTATCCATATGGAGTGAGAGCTATATTATTACTATGTTCTAACCACAGTGTAAAGATCGCATTACCTAGGCTTGGTGCTACCCGTAAGGTGAAGGCTGCTATCCATATGGAGTGAGAGCTATATTATTACTATGTTCTAACCACAGTGTAAAGATCGCATTACCTAGGCTTGGTGCTACCCGTAAGGTGAAGGCTGCTATCCATATGGAGTGAGAGCTATATTATTACTATGTTCTAACCACAGTGTAAAGATCGCATTACCTAGGCTTGGTGCTACCCGTAAGGTGAAGGCTGCTATCCATATGGAGTGAGAGCTATATTATTACTATGTTCTAACCACAGTGTAAAGATCGCATTACCTAGGCTTGGTGCTACCCGTAAGGTGAAGGCTGCTATCCATATGGAGTGAGAGCTATATTATTACTATGTTCTAACCACAGTGTAAAGATCGCATTACCTAGGCTTGGTGCTACCCGTAAGGTGAAGGCTGCTATCCATATGGAGTGAGAGCTATATTATTACTATGTTCTAACCACAGTGTAAAGATCGCATTACCTAGGCTTGGTGCTACCCGTAAGGTGAAGGCTGCTATCCATATGGAGTGAGAGCTATATTATTACTATGTTCTAACCACAGTGTAAAGATCGCATTACCTAGGCTTGGTGCTACCCGTAAGGTGAAGGCTGCTATCCATATGGAGTGAGAGCTATATTATTACTATGTTCTAACCACAGTGTAAAGATCGCATTACCTAGGCTTGGTGCTACCCGTAAGGTGAAGGCTGCTATCCATATGGAGTGAGAGCTATATTATTACTATGTTCTAACCACAGTGTAAAGATCGCATTACCTAGGCTTGGTGCTACCCGTAAGGTGAAGGCTGCTATCCATATGGAGTGAGAGCTATATTATTACTATGTTCTAACCACAGTGTAAAGATCGCATTACCTAGGCTTGGTGCTACCCGTAAGGTGAAGGCTGCTATCCATATGGAGTGAGAGCTATATTATTACTATGTTCTAACCACAGTGTAAAGATCGCATTACCTAGGCTTGGTGCTACCCGTAAGGTGAAGGCTGCTATCCATATGGAGTGAGAGCTATATTATTACTATGTTCTAACCACAGTGTAAAGATCGCATTACCTAGGCTTGGTGCTACCCGTAAGGTGAAGGCTGCTATCCATATGGAGTGAGAGCTATATTATTACTATGTTCTAACCACAGTGTAAAGATCGCATTACCTAGGCTTGGTGCTACCCGTAAGGTGAAGGCTGCTATCCATATGGAGTGAGAGCTATATTATTACTATGTGCTAACCACAGTGTAAAGATCGCATTACCTAGGCTTGATGCTACCCGTAAGGTGAAGGCTGCTATCCATATGGAGTGAGAGCTATATTATTACTATGTGCTAACCACAGTGTAAAGATCGCATTACCTAGGCTTGATGCTACCCGTAAGGTGAAGGCTGCTATCCATATGGAGTGAGAGCTATATTATTACTATGTGCTAACCGCAGTGTAAAGATCGCATTACCTAGGCTTGGTGCTATCAATAGTGGGAGAACTGTAATACCTAAGTTAAGTGTTATTCATAGAAGGGAGATAACTGTATTACTGCGGCCAAAGTTTTAGTGTTACCCATTGTGTGAGGGGTATTATTGTTTCTTTGAAGGTAAACTAGTTTGATTTCTTACTAGGGCTTAAAATAGCTTTCTCTGAAGGATAGAGTGTCTGGAAGCTAGGTAAGTAGCTACACTACCGGGCTCTATCCGTCGGGCGAAGATTGCTATCCTACCTAGATGCTATCCGTAGCGTAATATCCGTGAGGGGATGACTGTTACCCATAGGGTGAGAGCTGTTATATGTAGTATAAGACTTGTATTGTCTAAGATAGGTGTTATCCATGTAGTGAGAGTTGTTATCCACAGTGTAAAGGTCATATTACCTAAACCAGGTGTTATCCGTGAGAGGATTGTTCTAATCCATAGGGTGGGAGTAGTACTACCTGATTGTTATTCTCAGTGTGCTCGATATATTATTAGGTGCTATCTGGTGTTACCCGCAGGATGGTTACTATCTACGGAGCGAAAGCTGTTATCCACTGAAGGCGATAGCTGTACTACTTGTTATCCGTAGGGTGAAGGTTGCTATTCACAGGGATGGTATGCATGCCTTCTGTTCTATTGATCATGATTTTGATTCTCGACAGAGCCATGGCATATCATGTTGGAGTAGATTTGTTCCCTTTATCGCAGCTGTAAATTATATGCAAATGCAGTCACACTGCCTCTAAATTAAACCTTAATCTTTCCTATCATATGAGCAAATCTGCGGATAAACTGACTGGGAGGACAGCCAAAACAAGTATTAAAACCATATTATATTTAAGTAAGAGGGAAGTAGATTTGTTCCTTTTCCCAAGATTTTAAATTCTATGCAAATGCGTTCACACGTTATCTAAATTTAACCGTCCTCTTTCCTAAAAAAGGTTAGCACATCTTCGTACAGCCCGAGTGGAAGGGAAGTCATAACACGTGTTCAAACCTTATTATCTTCAAGTAGGAACCCGCCTCTGTGGCGTAGTTGGCTAACGCGCTTGTCGTGTTGAGCTCGACCGCCGAGGACGGGGAGATCGAGGCTCGAATCTCGGTCGGGTGAACTGGGGGTGGTTTTTCCTAAATGGTTTTCCACTCTCCCTCCACGCAAATGCGGGTTCACTTCCTCTAATTAAACCTCCCCAATTCCTAATCCATTAGAGTAATTAGTACTTAAAGCGTATAACCCGAACGGGTAGTAAGACGCGGTGCTAATTATTTTTATTATTATTATTATTATTCAAGTAGGAAGGATAGTTCTTGGTTACAACAGCACACGTTTTTATTTCGCCTTTAATAACGAAACCCGGGAGGGTTGTAGACTTTTTGTACCTGCAGCGCTGCACGAGCACGCTAAGACATAAACTCACATTGCAGTTGATAACCACGTAGGTGTTTCTAACATCCTAGTTTCTCTGTAGTTTTAAGGAATATCCACTAATCAGAGCAAGAGGCGGTACTGTTGTGAAGGCTGCCACATGATACAAGTATAGGGGGCTATGATGTCACAACAATCATTGAAACAATCAGAAGGGGAGGATAAAGGAGGGTTGGTGGCCGTCGTTGTGTAGGAACTAAAATATTCTTACTTACATGTTGCGTGTTGCAGACTTTTAGAAATTCCGCATTATTTAGTAAGTAGGTTGATATGTTTTAGTATCGTTAACTTCCGACGCCTTAGCTCAGTCAGTATCGTGTATGTCTACTGAGCTAAGGGTCCCGGATTTGATTCCTGGAAAGACCGAAAAATGTATCATTGGTAAAACGTGGGTTTCCCCTTTCATACAAAGCTATGAATTAACAGCCGGGTGGTGGGGTTTGTTTGTCTTATAGATTAACGTTAGTTTATAATTCGTGTGTTGAAATATTCAGTTGGTTGGAAAGGTGCACGTTAAAATTTCCAAATAAATGAAAAAATAAAAATATATTGTTTTCAACAATATGTAGGCAAAGATTATCAAAGTTTTTTGAGCAGTTAAAAAATTTAAATTTTTCCTTTAATTATCTTTAATTTAACAAAGATTTTCGGCAAAAGTCTGTACTTTTTAGATTAAATAAAAAAGTTTTAAACCTAGATCTAACCTTCCTTTATCAAATATTTATTTTTTAATAGTGCCACAACAAAACATTTTAAGATTTGTTTTGTAGGGTTTTATGTAAGTTATTACACATTTTTTTAAACACTTTGAACTTAAAATTTTAATTTTTTAATTTGTCAGAACATTCATCTAAATTTGGTGACAACAATATCAAAAAATATCAAACCACTTCCTAAATAATCTGAGATTTCTAAACGTCTGCAATGCTTCTCACTACTCTCCCATGAAACACCTTTAAATGACAATTTTAATGGGTTTTCTTATTTTCATTTAAAAAATGTATTTTTATAAATGGTCTTAGTGTTGGATTATAGTTATCAATCCAATTTTTATAGAGATCCAGCCAGCTTGCTTGTTCTCGCATTGTCTTTCCTATTTTATAACCATTACAGTGTTAAGAAAAACGACACTCATTTAGAGTGATGTTGGAATAATTGTCTATTATTTTTCAGTCATGCGTGTGATTTCCAGAAAAAAATATTCCTTTAATATGTATTTTTCCCAATCTAGCTAGCCTACATAAGGTTTCAACCATGCTTTTACTATCAGATATAAATAGATTTAAGCAGATAAAATAAACAATAAATTCTCATAAAACACACTTTATTCTAGGTCATTACAATCAGATCTTCCAAAAATAACACTTTTTACAATATTGGCATGTCTGTTTTATTTGATTATTAGATTAAATTAATGTTGTACGGAAATTTTTGATATCTACTAGCTTTATTGGTCTAGTACGCTGATAGCTATTCCTAACATTATTCACCCTTTTCAGCTTGTCTCTGAACTAGATAGTTGGATGCTATTCTGTAATATCACCCTCTCCACTCCTCTCTCCCCAATCAATATAATTGAAAGATCTTCACGATAGTGACCTTGCTAAATTAAAGGTCTGATGTCAAAGTTTCTGACCTTGACCAAGGCCATCGCCTCGCACGAGGAAGCACGACCGTGTCATGGCGTCTGGTAAACAACACAACTCCTCTCAATAATAATGTTACAACATTTACATGTCTAGATATAGACTTGGCCACGATCCGTTACAATGCTACATCTCAATTCCATCCATCCAGATCTGTTAGACTGGGTTTGTATTCATGCATAACGCATAAAATAGTAAATAGTGTACAGTGAGGTGTACATAAGAACAGTGTACAGTGTACATAAGAAATATACAATGGCTTATTAGGAAACATAAGTGTATAAGTTCTTACTTAAATCGATGGTCTTTGTTATTTAAAAAACTGGCCTAACCTCTTTACACTACTAAATAAGGTATCTAAAAATACATCAACAAAGTGTTCACTTGAAAAACCACTTTACTTAAACAGTTTTTTTTAACTTGAAACTAGCCCTATTTAAGCTCCGCCTATATTATTAAATCAAATTTTATGGGTGTATTTATCTGGCTCTGATTTTATTATTTTCATGAATAGTATGGTAGAGCTATTGCTCAGTAATAAAATCCAAAATTTAACATTTTCCCTTTAGTTTCAAATATTATATATAATCGAAATCATTGATTATAAACAAAGACATCCCCCATTAAGGGTGCTACATGGGAGAGCATAAGCGTTGCAGACTCTTAGAAATCCCGGATATATTTATAAAGAAAAAATGTTTTAAAATTATGTAATAGATTATAGAAAATCCTATAAAATTATTTCACATTATCTTAAAATGTTATATTGTGACCCTATCAAAACATGGCTTTAATTTATATTTTTAACCTTTTGCTTTAATCTAAAAAGTACAAATTTTACCATATTGCGTTGTTGATTTTTTTTAAACTCTAAATTCAAAATTTAAACTTAAGTAGTCAGAAATATGTTTATAGTTTTCGCCTACATATATTGAAAATTATATTTAAAAATATCAAACAACTTCTTAAATAATGCGGGTTTTATAAATGTCTTCAATCCCTTTCAATGCTCTACCATGCAGCAAGTAGACTATGGCTTTCTCTATTTAAAGATGTTTAAGTCCCATCCACGACAAGTTCAAGATCTGAACGCATAAATAGTGTACGTTCACGACAAGCTCTAGCTTTTCTAAAGTTTAGAGTTCGTCCTCATTAAGTTAACAAAGTTACCCATCCATCACAAGACATAAATGGAATTTTACCATGGCTAGCTTAAACTTTCTTCACTACTTTAGAGTTCAGCTTTGTCTTGCTTAAACTTTCTTCGCAAATTTTGATTTCACACATAGCAAATAAAAACAATTATAACCGATCTAGAGACAATCCACAGCATGTTCAAACTCTCTTCACATATTATCTAAAAGTTCATACTCGAAAAGAATCAAAAGATAAATTTTTTAATATATCTAAAATCTATCTACGACAAGATTAAACTCTCTTCACGGATCTGGAAATAAATATTATTATTATTAGCACCGCGCCTTACTAGGCGTTCGGGTTATACGCACTTACGCTAATGTGTAATGGTAGGGTGATTGTGAGATGAAATGGAAAACCTACAGTTTAACGTGGAATTCGAACCACGGTGGAGGCCAGGAATTCCTCACATTCACAAGATGTCTTGTCAGAGGGGAAGGAAGGGTTTGGTAATCAGATAAATCTTTGCCGGGAACGAGGATCGAACCCCGGCCACCAGCATAGAAGTCTGACACCTTACCCCTAGACCGCCAGGTCACCTTGGAAATAAATAAAATAACTAATATCATGCATGCACTTCTCATGTCATTTATGCCTACCAAGCTCTTTGTTTTACAGCCATACTCCGTATCTTAATATTTGTATGTGCTACCCGCATATTTCCACTATTGGGGTACAGTTGAGGAGGGTAAAATTTAGAGGAAGTGTACCCACATCCACGTGGAAAGAATGTGAGATTTAAAAAAAAATTATTACATTTGGCTGGATGTATAGCCTTCACCAAACAACCAGACAGGATGAGCCTGACACCAAAAATTCCAAGGAATTCCAAGATTTGATCCTGGGACTCTAACCGACTTGGCTAAGGTGTCAGAAAACATCCACTGCTACCCTCAACAGTGGTAGTGATGTATAATGCGTCAGGTTCTAAATAAAATGGATTGCTAATGATGGGAAAGTCGATGTTCTAATCCCGGACGGGTATACTGAGGATTTTTTAATAAAAAAATATTCCTGTGGTTTTCCCAATCACTTGCAACCTTACGTCTGGGCTACGCAGATTTAAATCAAGCAAATCAGGTAGGAATTATGGAAGTAAACTAAAAACTATAAAAAGTGTACTTAAATTTGTGCGGAGGGAGAGTGAAAAATCATTTAGGAAAACTGACCTCAGTTGCACCCGATAAAATTTTGAAACCTAACCTCCCCATCACTATCAAGAAACACTATATGAACCTGAAATTTAGTCCACGTTCCCACCAATGCGGTTTTTACAATTCATTCCCCCATCCTATCCCATAGATTGTCGTTAAAAACCCTTTTTGGTGGTCACATGGTCTATGGAACCATTCTCGCATCTCCCAATAGAGTGGACTGCCGATGACGGGGAGATCTAAGTTGGAATCCTAGTTGGGTGTATACCGAGGGTGGTTTATTCCTAAATAGTTTTACACTCTCTTCTCGCAAGTGTGGTTACACTTACTTTAAATTTAACCTATCTCGTCCCTACCCCATTAGCATAATTAGTACATATGAATCCAACTGGAAAGGATAGTAAGACGTGGTGCTAAAAAAAAGGGATTAATTATTCCATGAACTTAAAAAAACGCTGTACGAAGCCACATAACTGTTGCGAGTGTACAAAAGTAACTTGATTACTGCAACATAAACACAACACTTTCCCTTCTGTTGTAGACATTCAAACAGGATGTTTATGAAGTTTTGACCCTTGTTATTTCGTCAACTCACAATAATATTAAGTTTACACATTTTCCACCAAGGAGTTATTTATGTTTACTGACAAGCGTCTCAATCGTAAGTGGGGTTTAACGTCCGGGTAGCTGGTCTAAATTCATTCCTGAGTGGTGAAAGTTTGCAAGCACCCCCAAAACGTTAGTGAAGTAGTAGATAAAGGAAACTAGGCCCCGATAGAGCTACATGTTTAGTCCTACTTTTCTCCACCATTGTTGACTGTTAAATATTAATTATAAAGTCATGTTTTATCAAAAAATGGAAACGAATTTCCTTCAATCTAATGAAAGGGAACTTCATCAGAAAATAGAAGGGATATTCTTAAACTATTTAAGGGGAACTTCTTCAGGAAATGTAAGGGGAGTATCTTAAACTAACTACTAATTTGCTAGATTTGAAAGGGATGTTTAGTCAGAAATGGGAGGGGTGTTTCTTAAGCTGATGAAAGGAAAACTCCAACAGAAAATAAGAGCACTTCACAAGCAAATGGCTCCTGTCAGAAAATGCAAGGTATACCCCTAAGATAGTGTAGGGGATACTTAATTGCGAATGAAAGAGGGGCCTCGTCAGAAAATAGGGCGTATCATGATAAATTGGAGGGGTGCTTTGTCAGAAAATGGAAATAACTACAAGCTAATGGAAGGGGTACGTTGTAATCAGAGGGAGTGCTTCCTCAATACATAGATATAGTAGAATTTGTATGACTGAGTGGTTGGAGTATTCGGCCTCACATGATCAGTAAAACCAAGTTAATTTCCAGTTGGTGATAAAGAACATATTTAATATACAGGCATCTAGCTATCCGATTAATAGTAAGCTCCCTTTAAATACGTTTACTACAGAAAAAAATATTGTTATAGTAAGAAACACTTTTTAGGTACACATGTTGACCAAAATTGTTGGTTAATTTTTTAGAAATTTCATATTTTCAAACTTAAGTCATCAGTAGACTACCGTTAAATTATATTTTCTTTCTTGAACAAGTTAGCAATTGTATTTATCATAGTAAGCTCAACAGATATCCGTTTTAAGCAAATTTGAGGCGCAATTTTCAAAAATCCGTAATTTTTAAATTACATTTTTTTATAAATAAAACTAAAATATCTATTTCACTTCGAGATATGACCATATAACTTCTAAATGCCAAGTTAGAATTAATTCATTTAACTATGTCGGTTATGGACCTAGATACATACAGGCAGACATAGGGGCATACAGAATATTAGCGATTATATTTTTTAATTTTTATTATTTTTTAGTTATGTTTATAGTTAATTTTAGTAAGGATTGTTGTAAATAGAATTCTGTATTATATTACATCTTTCTTAAGTCTATATTTACATTTCTTGGTTATAAGGAACATAAACGTCATTATACAGCATCATTAAGATGAAGAAAGTGTTCAATAACAGTAAATTTTTCACACCATATAGGCGTATAGTATTAAATAGATACTTCTTATATTTTCCTTTCATCGGGAGATATGGCTGGACGAACCAATCAAGGTACCACCCCTCATACAATCATGTTAATACTAATTACAGCTTTCTGCCAACAGCTGTCAACAGTTGTAGTTCACTTGTTTCACAGGCCATACATGAGTCACGGATCAGCTTGTTTGGGGGCAGGAGGGTGGACAGTCTTTGAGATTGAGAGAGGCAATTAGTTGAGATTAGGGGAAGGAATTATTTGCGCTAGGGGAGACAAGTATTTGCTCTAGAATTATTATTATTATTATTATTATTATTATTATTAGCACCGCGTCTTACTAACCGTTCGGGTTGTATGCACTTACGCTAATGTGTAATGGTAGGGTGATTGTGAGATGAAATGGAGGACCTATAGTTTAACGTGGAATCCGAACCACGGTGGAGGCCTGGCATTCCTCACATTCACAAGATGTCTTGTCAGAGGTGAAGGAAGGGTTTGGTAATCAGATAAATCTTTGCCGGGACAGAGGATTGAACCCCGGCCGCCAGCATAGAAGTCTGACACCTTACCCTTAGACCGCCAGGTCACCCTATTTGCTCTAGAAGGCGGCAAGTATTTGCGCTAGAGGGTAACAAGTGTTTAAGCTTGGGGTTGGCAATATTTGCGCTAGGGGTGATGGAGGTGGCGAGTATTTGCGCTAAAGTGTGACAAGTATTCAAGCTTGGGAGTGGTAATATTTTCACTAAGGGGCAACACGTATTTTCACTTGAGGACTAAAAGTATTACCCGACCGGGCTACTTGCATTTTATTATTCTTATGGACTAGGTATAGAAATGGTAGAGCTTAGAAGTAATGTACCTGCACATGCGTAGGGGGAAGGTGGGAAACTATTTTGAAAAATCCCACTAATTATACATCCAGCGGGGATTATAACACTGGCCTCATAATCATCGGCAAACTAGACCATACAAGACTGACAACTTAGCCCGCGTACTCACCGGTTAGTGCAATGTTGGTTATTTTATTTTATATATATTTAAAATGTGAGGTAATTTCTTTCCACAATGATTTCTGGAGCTCTACACACCCTAGTTATATACATATTTAGAAAATGAAATATTATACATCAATAATGTGCCCCAAAATTTTAAATTTCAAAATTATTCAACGGGGAAGCCGTGATTAGAAATTAACAATTTCTTTCATATATTTTTTGAACTCTACGAAACAAATCTTATTTTGTTTTTCTTATTTAATGAAAGTTACTTTGAGGATTATCGTACTAAAGTTAAATAACGAATCCGCAATCTATGTATAGTTTACGTCAGCCGTTGACTTTATGGAAGCTATTAAGACAGTGCATGCGGCCATAAAAAAAAAGTAGTTAATGTCTATAATGAAAAGTAATTGGCCATTGAATATTCACGAACAAAAATAAGCGTATGGACGCTTGACTGATTTTACTACAATTACGACTCTATAAATTCATAATTTTTGGTAAAAAAAAAGTTAAAGCACAGCATGGGGAAGGTATAAGAAGGTTAATCAGATAAATGGAATCAGCATTAGCTTAGAGAGGATGGGAAAACCAATTAAATAAATTACATTTAGAATTTAACCCACTTTTGCACTTGTCTGAGATTCAAATATACCAATTAAAGGCGATCCAGTCTATTTTCAGCCTGACACCTTGGGCCACGTAGCTGCCAGTGGGGGTGTTTATAGTTTGTATCGCGAAATATACCATGTATATTGTGGTTATGATAGCTAATGTGTCGGTGATGAAATGTGTGTATGTGTTTACTCACTCAGTGGCTGGATGTGTCTTGCTATCTCCCAACTAAGATAGTGGAGACGGCGTCTGAAGTCTGAGTCTTCACGTAATCAACTTACTCCCACTGTAATATAGGTTCTACCCTGCATAGGAGCCTTTAGTATCCACCAACAATGGCAGGGTGGACTTAAGGGAGATCAGACATAAAGGAACCCACATGGGGGTCTGTTATTATTAGGTGTTTGGTCTTACGGCAGGTCCATTCCTTTGGTCAGTGAACTTAAGACCGCCTCTGCCTCCGCCTTCAGCACCCAGATTTTTCTTCTTTCCTTCAAGTTATCTAATATTTGAATCCTCCTCCTTCCTAAGCTCCTCTTTCTCTTGGTGGTTAAAGAGACTAAATGTCAGGTCCATCTAATCTGGTTTGCCTATGACGGGCAGGTCGTAGTTTGGATCCCAGCCGTTAGGGATGTGATAAAAGTATCGATACTTTAGTAATATCGATAATTTCCTTTCGATACTACTAATTTTTACTCGATAATTTCGTTTCGATAATGTTACTGACATGCGTACCCACATAAATATCGAAACGTTATAAAAAGAAACAACCTTTGGTTGATTTGCGTTTGTTTTCCAAAGACTTGAACTAAAACCAGGAACAGGCTTTTGGTTAAAGAATTAATAAACTCCTATTTCTCAGTGACTGCACTGGAGGATATTGGCCAATTAAAAAAAGGTTTGTTTTACCAAAATGTAACTAAGCAAGACAAGTTCTCCAATTTTCAGGGTTAAAGGAGGGTGCCAAATATATTGAAAACAAATATATTTGATCAAAGCTGGTAGGCCCTATAGTAAGTAATACATATCATAATATTCATTATACCTTCTAACCAAATTAATATTATAATATGGCCAGGTAATTATACTTTGCAGGATTTTTATATGAGTGAAAATATCATTTTATGCTAAAGTTAACCGGCCTCGAGGTATAGTGGTCAGAACCCCTGGGTGCTGAGCTAAAGTTTCCGGGTTCAATTCTCGGCTGCTTCCGGGGTATTTTTCTCGAAAAAGGGATAATTACCATGATCACCAGGGTTTGGTTAGTTAGGTTTAAGTTAGGTTTAAAATCTTCATTGGCTCCACACCATTAAGTTCACAATAATAATTTCCTCATCTCATCGGGACATGGAAAGAGCCTCCACGTAAAAGGATGTGCGATTAGTACATTCAGACGTCCATTGGGCAACGGTACATGCTTACTCTAATCTTGCCACAAACTTAGCTACAGATTGATATAGCCCAGACACGCTGTTATTTTTACAGTACTAATCAAAAGTTGTATGTTTGATTACCAGATTTAAAAAACAAACATGTTACCCTGATAAAATTTCAATGCCACTACCTACTGTTGGCGACCCTTTTATTTTAATACCACATCCCAACGGTATGCTGATTTTTTTTAAATATTTCCTAATATACCTATTCTAAAATGCGGGTGTACTTCTCTAAATTCTGCCGTCCTCATCCCTACCTCATGAGTGTAAATCTACGGGATACTTGGATCAGTAGTTATAAGAAATCCATAACAAAAAGTGTATGAAGAAGAATCATGTGGTTAAAATGATATGCGACCGTTATAAAATATGTTAATACACTCAAGGTAAGTATTAAGATTGTGACTTATGAGTAACGAATTCTGACAGAAGGGAGTAGCTTGTGAGACCACCTGTCACACCCCCGAGGCTGTCAACTAACCTACTTTCCACATTCGGTTAATTTACCGTTATTACCCCACCCACATCCTGTGGTAGTGAGGACCACCTGTCACAGCCCCTAGGCTATTTTCCGTGAGCGAGAGTGTGTATTGTGATGTCCGCATTAGGTTAATTTACCGTTATTCTCGCTATAAAATCCTGGGGTTGTGTCACCCCCCTTCCTCCGAAACAATGCCCCCGACAGAGACCACCACAGTGGCTCATGGGCTTAGCTCATTTGATTTTAATGTGTGCCCCAAGGGTTTTGGGTAGGGGAGCGTGTAGTCTCGGGCACTCCTCCAGTGACGTGCTGGCATGGGGGTTCAAACCCTGGACATTGCCCGTCCCGGGACCATAGTTAAACAGCTAGTGTTTGGAGCTCGCCCCTCGGAATCCACAGACTGAGGAGCGGACTTGGGCATCGGGCCTAGTGTGCCCCAGGGTGTGCACTCCATGTATCTGGTTAGTTTTTATTTATTGGTGGGGGAACATGTGGTCCATGGTGGGTTTGTGACTTTGTGGCTTGTGCTAATAGTTTTTATTCACCTTATTTGTTGTTTTTTTGACACTGTTTATAATATCATCAATATTTAAACACTCCTTATTTGTATTAGTTTTATTTAAAATTACTACTATGATAAATATTATTTAACTAATTACAATTATAAAGTTAAAAAATATCTGTAAAAATCTTACATTGTTACCATGTGTTAAGAATTATTAAACATAATTCTAAATTGTGTAAGCTTCCATATTTTATTTTATCGTAATTTTATTTTAACGTAATGTCGGGCACTCCTCCCGCGACGTTTAGAGAAGCGTCCTCTCTCGACGAATATCAAATATCAAGTGTGAGCTTTTGGCAATGTCTCCCTGTGATTAACTCTGACCCCCCTTTCCACATCCGGGGCCTCACTCGATGGTGATTATACTAAACATGTTCAAACAAGAAAATACTGGCTGGCACTGGTTCAATACGGTGTTGTGACCCCCTTTTCACATATCGGGTGCCCCAGGTCATTACTCGGTGTCTAAACATGTTCAAACAGGAAAATACTGCCTGGCACTGGTTCAGTGTGACGTTGTGATCCCCCTTTCACATCCGGGTGCCCCAGGTCATTACTCGGTGTCTAAACATATTCAAACAGGAAAATACTGCCTGGCACTGGTTCAGTGTGACGTTGTGACCCCCTTTTCACATCCGGGTGCCCCAGGTCATTACTCGGTGTCTAAACATGTTCAAACAGGAAAATACTGCCTGGCACTGGTTCAGTGTGACGTGATCCCCTTTTCACATACGGGTGTCCCAGGTCATTACTCAGTGTCTAAACATATTCAAACAGAAAAATACTGCCTGGCACTGGTTCAGTGTGACGTTGTGACCCCCTTTTCACATCCGGGTGCCCCAGGTCATTAATCAGTGAATAAACATGCTCAAACAGAAAAATATGGGCTAGCACTGGCTCAGCTGTGATTTTCCCCGACCCCCTTTCTACATCCGGTGTCGATTGGGTGTGAATATATAGGGGGGGTGGCTTAGTCGACTATTTATAAGCGTCTGTGGAGCGGATCACGATGACAAGTTAAAGCAGCTGATAAATATTGTTGACGCCATGCAGACTATAAAATTGTGTGACATAATCGTAAATCAAAGGTACTCGGTGGATAAACCAAAAGCGGTCAATACAAAGTTTGGGAGACGCCTATTAGCATATCTTGATGGCGAGTTTTGTGTATTTTTACCCTGTCGTTTTGGTACTCTAATGGATGAAGACATCTGTGTTCTTATTAAGGAAAAACTGATATTTACCTGCACCGGAGTAAAACTAGGTACACCTACAATTGTGAACTTTGAACGCGTTTAAGAGACGGGCAGCAACATCGATCAGTTAACAACAACATCAAGCAACACATATTCACTGTCAGTTAGAACAAGTTTAACATCAGTGCAAGAGTTAAAGTCGTGTAATACTTAATTGCACAGTGGACAGGTTAAATACTCAGCAAATCATCCAGAGTGTTTAACGGTCAGGTACACTCACCATGCTTAGAACCGGATATATTGATTTAACGTTTGTGGTTCATATGATTGCGGGGCGTGCCTATATGACAACAGAAAATATTCATAGTGTGGCCGTGAGTGATAGACATGTAATTTACAAAGTAGTGAACAATGACAGAGAGGAGCGAGGCTACATCGAGTCCTGCGACTCTACCTGTCACACGATAAGAGCGATTGAAGTACTACCCTAAGAGAGAATCGAGGAGACTTACCTGTGTGATATGACATGTTCTATGTACAATTTCCGCAAAGGGGACGTTGTGGCCGTGTTGCCCAGGCCTGCCCCTACCTTTTGAGCTCCACACCACCCACCACAACCCTTCACTGCCTCAGCCACCGACTTCACTCCCAGAGTCACTTGAGTACCCACCGCAAGAGTCTTCCGCCTACCAGACATCAGAGTACTCACAGCCAAAGTCACTCACGTGCCCGCCACCAACGGAAGAGGAGGAGGTAAAGTCCGAAGAACCCATAAATCTCAAGGATTTAACAATTTACAAAACTTATTAAAATATTCAATATTCTCGTGATACAATATATTTTTATAAAATTGGATAACTGACTCAAATTAGGGATTTGTAATGTCGCAGTGATTATAAATTTGTTTTTTAATAAATTCACTAACAAAATAATAGAAAATTAAATTTACTGCTTCTATATTTCCTGCAAACCGTTTAAGTATTTAAATATTGAGTTACTAACACATAAGAATATTTTGTCATTATAGACCCCCAAAGATTTTATCCTTCTAATAGACAACCTTTTCACCGCATGTGTTTATTATTCAATTTTGACAATAATTTGATACGGTACCAATTAACTTTACAACTAGTTGTAAATCTGTTCTAGCAATACATCAAGTTGTTAACACTTTCAACGTATAATATTATCTATGTTTTCAAATATATGTTTGTTACACCTTCATTACACTTTTGGACGTTTTACCTGGCAGTTTTATCATTCAACCATGTCAAATAAGAATTTGTATACAACTAAGTAATTGAAGAAAATTACCTCTAAAATATAATTCTATTTCAATTATCTAATAATTGTTTGAATATTTGACCTTACAAATGTTATTAACTTTAAATTAACATATATGCATAGATTGTACATTTTTGACATTAATGAATACATTTGCTACCAATTAACTTGATATGAAGTTGTTCTAATAATACGCCATCATGATTTAATATTATATATATATATATATATATGTGTGTGTGTGTGTGTGTTTTGCCTACCGTACATGTTTTCAAATTTAAGTTTGTTACACCCTCATGACACTTGTTATCAATATATTCACAGCTGATCCCACATTTATGTTGGCGTTATTAAATTTATGTAAGGTATTTCATCATCATCATCATCATTTCCAAGGGGATGCATCATACCTCCGTTCAGACCCATGTCTATGGAGGGGGTCTTGTTGCGATCACTGGTGTAGGGGGGGCACGACACCCCTGTTAAGAGCCATGCTAGTGGAGGGGGCTGCTGAACCTCCATTCGGAAGCAGCTTGGGCTTAACTCCTCCGGAGCTTGTGATGGTTTTCCGGACGGAACTGTTTCCACTGGAACCCTTGTTGCAACATTTGCAGCAGTATATGTGTCTTATGGTCTTCACAATATGACGTGACGATGTAGTCAAAGGGGGACTTCCGTGCGATGGGGGATGGCCGAGTCTTACTACGTATTCCGCCTGTCTGGTAACAAGAGATTTGGCCTTCACCAGCTCAACTCGTAGATGAACGATTTCATCGATTTCTATAGTACACAAATGAAACACATATATAAGGTATATTAATTATTGTAGTTCCCCCTTGAACAATATCGAAAATAGTCCCCCTAAACTCAAATTAAAGGTCATTTTCAATATCGATTACAAATCTCCTTCCAGATACCGCAATGAATAAACAAATATGCAACAGAAAAAAATTAGGATGGGCAAAACATGTATGGTCAAGTGACTGTTGCAGATCACAAGACTTGACGTATTCCCACGTAATTTGTTGTCAAGTGTGTCTTGACATAATTGCGTTTTCCGGTCAAAACCCTACTATAGGAGTCCTTTTACCGTAGATAATAATTACATCGTTAATGACACTTATCGCTCACGTGACACAAAGATCCATGTTACGGAGCTGGCCGGTATTAAACATGTATTGAATGCCCTGGGGGACCAGAAAATTACCGTAAATTCTCTCTCCAAACTTGGAGGGGGATCTGTGTGCCAAGTTTGTGGTCACTCATTAGTAATCAGGCTCCACTGCTCTCAGTCTGTGGATTCCAAGGCGTGAGCTCCAAACACTGACTGATTAAGTATGGTCCCGAGTTTGAACCCCCATGCCAACACGTCGTGGGAGGAGTGCCCGACGCCATGAACCACACGTTCTTCCACCAATAAATAAAAACCACCCGGACACACGGAGTACCCACCCTGGGACACACTAGGCCCGACGCCCAAGTCTGCTCCTCAATCTGTGGATTCCGAGGGGCGAGCTCCAAGCACTGGATGTTTAAGTATGATCCCGGGACGGGCAATGTCCATTGTTTGAACCCCCATGCCATTACGTCACAGGAGGAGTGCCCGAGACTGCATGATCCCCTATCCAAAACCCTTGGGGTACACATACAAAATTAATGGGCCTAGGGCACACATTAAAATCAAATGGGCTAAGCCCATGAGCCACTGTGGTGGCCTCTGTCGAGGGGAATGATCTCGGGGGATAGGGGATGACACAACCCCAGGATTTGAGAGGGGGAATAACGGTAAATCAACCTGATATGGACATCACAATACACACTCTCGCTCACGGAAAATAGCCTGGAAGCTGTGACAGGTGATCCTCACAACCACGTGGAAAGTAGTTTAATTGACATGGATATGGGTGGGGGAATAATGGTAAATCAACCGGATGTGGAAAGTAGGTTAATTGATAGCCTCGGGGTTTTGACAGGTAGTCCCACACGCTACTGAAAGGGTTATACAACCTATACCCCCTTCGGTGGCGTAGTTAGCTAATGCACTAGATTCATGTTGAGCTAGACTGTCGAGGACGGGAAGATTGAGGTTCGAATCTCGCTCGGATGAACTGAGTTTTTTTAAAATAGTTTTACACTCCCCCTCCACGAAAATGCGTATATCCAACATTCCCAATTCCTAACCTATTAGAAGAATTAGTACTTGAACGTATAGCTCGAATGGGTAGTGAGATGTGATGCTAAGTATTATCATTAAACCTAGCACATAAATAATCCCTTGAATTGTTTCCGGCAACAGCGCTCAAATATTAAATCCCTGCCATAGTAGACAACCAGCCTTCCTTGAAAGTACGGTGGGTTATATAGAATAAACATTGCGGGCGAATTGACAATACTTGCTTGAGTCACTTCGATGGTCACTGGTTTATTTTATGAGGGGTATTGATGAACCAAATGACTCTATCAGCACACGGTTTATAGACTACCTAATACATACCAGACATTATATACAGTCCTGGAGCCACCTATTTATTATTTCTGTCCTTCCGTCTCCGTGACTTACAACTCATCTGGGCTAAGAATGAGGAGGAAAGAGATTTGAGTTAGTTTAATGGAATTTCCATCTAATAGGATAATATTTAGTAAAAACCACGTTAGTTCACTGATCAGGTATTTGAATCACAACCTCTACGTCCCTGACAAACCAAACAAGACGTTACTGATGCCTTTGACTTGACTGCCGATGTGTATGTTGATACACCACTACTGAAGGGGAAACATATATTTCTACATGCTATACAATATACCGTACATGTTTCAGCCGTGCCGAGAAAAGAATCCTGAACTCTTGGCTAACTTTAATAACAATGTATCCTCTTTGGTAGCTGCACACTTTCAAGGTGCTTCTTTCGCAATATATTAGACTGCTGAAGACGGAGAGATAGTGGTTCGATCACGGTCGGGTGCATTGAGGGTGGTTTTTCTTAAACGGTCTTGAACCCTCCACGCAAATGCGGGTACACTTCCATACGGGTATTAAGACACGGTGCTAAAAAAAGTGACACGATTATACTCTTTACAGTGCATGAAATGACTTGATTATATTTCCGTCTATTCGATTATAATGTGTTCGCTAAATATCCCAATTAATAATAACCATATTTTTAAATAATAAATGTTTTGAAGCAATTAACATTTAATTGAATAAACTGGCCAAAATAGCAAAATGGATTATGACTGGAGGGGTTTTAAAAGTTAAACTTGCATTAATCTTTGGTCACCACTGACTGGGATTCAAATCCTATTCAGGTTTATTTAGGTCTATTTTTCCTATTTTATCTCCATGTTAACGTTGTTTGAACAGAGCTAATGTTGAGAAAAATTTGTAAGATAGCGTTTCTGTCACTGAGGAAAAGGTGAAATTGGATACTAGCGGTCCGTCCCGTTGGGAACCAAAAAAACCTATCTTCATCAGCGCTGGAGTGACTGGAAAGTCTTGGGTTGAAGTTTTGGGTAGGTTAGAGTAGGAGGGGGGGGTTAGCAGGTAGACAGCCTTCTCTGGCTATTATGAATGAAAACTGTAAGTTAGGGACTGAACTATTATTATTATCACCACGTATTACTAACCGTTCGCACTTAGGCTAATGAGTATTGGTAGGTTGATTTTGAGATGAAATGGAGGACCTACAGTTTAACGTGGAATCTGAACCACGGTAGAATCCTGGCAATCCACATAAATCTGTTCCGGGACCGAGGATTGAACCCTGAACCCCCAGTACAGAAGTCTGACACCTTACCCCTAGACCACCAGGTCACCCAAGGGACGAACTAAACCATCGGTTCATTTTAAAAGTTAACCTTAACTTGATTTAAACACTAAGCTAATTTATTTTATTTTAACTATGAATGGTGGTCATAGTTCAAATCGCTAATGGTTAAACAAAGGGTGCTTCTTTCTGAATGGTTTCCCTTTGTCCCTCCACAGAACTAGGGGCACATTTCCTCTGTTTTAGATATTGCTCATCATTAACACACTAATGTAATTAATAAAAATATTAATTAAACTTACTATGTATGCGTTATACAGATATGCCGAACTAATATAGTGGAGGGAAAAGGGGGGGGGGTGTTAAGTATTTAAAGCATTATATCTACATGATGTCGAATATGAGTATTTGTTCATTATGATTATAACCTCATATACATATTATTTAAATAAAAAAATGACATCTTGACGCGGGAATAGAACTTGGGACCTACAAACTATGTTTTTTATAGTTGTTATAAAACTAATTCGTTACGTCTGAACAAAGGGGAGAAAATACATTAGAAAAAATATTTGACGAGAAAGGACATAAAAAAGAGTGATTTAAAATGTAGGCCTATGTGTGTGTTATGATTGTGGAGGGGTAAAGGGGGAGGGGGAGATCAGGGGTCGAGTACCGGCCAGGTGTATAGGTGGTGAATTTTCTTTCTACCTACACTAAAAAAAATAGAATATAGATTCTACAGTGCACTCCTAACATATGAGCTAGTAAATTAGTTTATTACCACAATCAAATAATTTGATATCGCACGTCGCTGTCATGCACATGAAAATATGTAGTATCAAATCAAATGTGCTTCAGCGTTCATAGTCAGGGGCAAACAGCACCGCCGAACCGCGCATTCAAAATATTTGGAAATAAAAAGAAATTGCTTAACTTATATTCTAAACAGCATGCTTATTTTGACGCTATCTATAAATATGTTTACCAATGGTAAAAACATAAACAGCTACTTTTTAAATAAGTTTACAAGTGTGACACAAACCTTTTCAAAACACTAACGCTAGTTATATATTTTTTTAATATGACATTTTTGGTATAAATACACATTACAATTAAATTGGTTTAATGTTTTTAGTTCATTTTTAATAATTATAAAACAAACTTAAAATTTTATATTTTAAAAACAAATACGACCCCAAATATGTCCAAGCTATTGATCAGCTATTTTATATGCAAACTAGCTTTTATCCGTCTCAGCTTCGCCCGCAATAATTGATAAAATCTTTTAATTTTTAACTAAACTTTAAAAAAAATTGATAACATAAATAATATATTTCTTTTACTACAAAATATTATATATAATATATCTCATATACGAAAAGTTTAAACATTAGTATTATAAAAATAATGTATACGAAAAGTTTAATCTGTAGTATTGTAAAATTAATGTAAAATCAAAGGTTGGGAATAGTCCTATTTGTTATTCCAGGACATTCTCTACCAACGTACAAAGTTTCATTCGAATCTGTTCAGCAGTTTTGGCGTTATTGAGTAACAAACATCCAAACAGATAAACTTTCGCATTTATAAGCTTACCCAAAGTTGCTATTTGTATCATTACTTTCATAACTAAGTTGCTATTAGGATCATTACTTTCACACCTTTAGCTAAGTTCCTATTTATGAAAGTAGAGTTAGAATGTAAATGTAATTTTTCAAACACCTTACCTGCTTAGTTTTTTTAACCCTCAAATTTGGATCAAACCTATCAAATCAAGGCCGTGGCATTGCCATATTATTTTGTACTGAATTCATTAATAGTGTTGACCTGTACACACCTACACGTCATTTTAAAGGAACTTTAAACACATTTTCCACTAAAAAATATAGTAATCATCCACTTACTCAGATTTCAGTGGTTTTAAAGTCAAGTCTTCAGAAGTTGTGAACGTGGTACAAGATTAACTACAATCTACTTTGCCATTATCACTAAATAAATTAAGACTATTCATTTATTTAAAATATATTTTGTTAATTCTAAGTTAAATTGATCTTAACTTTAAAATTGAAATCTGGGAGCATAAAATATATTATGGAGAATAGATACATTAAGAGATGAAATAATTCTGCATTGATGGAGTTTAATTCATAAAGGCCTAAATAGTTGTATAACAGTTCAAAAGATTAATATTTTGCAACAAGGGCGTAGTTTATTTTTTCTCAACATAGTAGTAAAATTATTATTGTAGTGGTCATGGTAATCGAACCCGAACCCTTGTGATTGGCGCACCAAAGCTTCACAATTGAGCTACCCATTCAGTATTTTTACAATGCTAAGAATTACCTATTAGTCATACTTAAAATAAGATTAGGTGAAAGACGCGTGGCAGGACATGGCTCGTTAATAGCTATTATATTATAGATAATAATTATGTACCATAGCTTGTATCCAAGAAACCATTTAAAATTAATAAAAATTGTCCAAACGGCAGCAAAAGTCTACCCTGGATCAATGATGGAGTGTGTTTCGGATTGTTATTAAATGGCCGACGATTTTACATATTATCTATTACCGACTAACGCTTAAAATATGAGCGATAAATATGTGTGTCACCCTGGCCACCCGACTTTTAGCCACCCAGTTTTTTAAAACGCCCATCGTTTGTGCTACATTAGTGCTGGTTAGTGCTCGATTTTCATCATTAGTGCTGTAAATTTACAGCACTTATTCACGATTCTTTATGGGTGGCTAGGGAGGTATCTCCCTGGCCACCCAGTATAAGAAATAATAGAGATAACCATTTTTTGAAAACGCCCATCGTTTGTGCTACGTTAGTGCTGGTTAGTGC
>CABEEJ010000367.1:98864-134792 GCA_901482245.1 Timema douglasi | reverse complement strand
CCCCCCCCCCCAGTTTCTCTCATCCTGTGCAGCCAAAATCACCCACAGGGTGAAGTTTATTTTATTTTCGTAGCAGGGTTACGAATGGAATATCTGCGTAGCCCTGGTGGCGAACCAATATTTTCCCCCGACCGACTCCGGCGGCTCTTCCGACAGGGGCCAGATCAACTTATCTTTTTCTTTTGCTTTGTTTCCGTCCTGTCCCTCTTCTTTGTACATTTTACGTTTTACGGTGCTGGCAACCCACTATGAACAATGGGGTGGGTTTTTGTATAATTTTCCCACCCCTAGCCCAAAGAAGGCCATTTTCAGCCCGCCAGGGCGCCAATATCCTTTCATGTTCTGATTTTTTAAAATATGTTCAATGTCGTGTTTGTTCTGGAGAGCCCTTCGGGGCTGGTGTTAACTGTTTGTCCCTTTATTTTATTTTTCATGTATTATTCATGTTTATTGTTAGTTGTTTATAAATTAATAAAAACCTTACAAAGTCAGTAAAATTAATAATTTGTTGAACTTCCAGCGGATGAACTATGCAAATTTATACGTGAAACAATACCAGTTATAGCCGCACTGTTGGGCATACGTGCTAGATGTCAAGCTCATCTAGTTGACGACATGGAAGTTGGGTTTCAAATCCCAGCCTGCTGTATCGAGGATAGTTTTTACTAAATAGTTTCTCACAATATACTTCATTCACGGTAGGAATTACTCTCTGAAAGGTCTTTTTTCCTACCAATATCCTACTATATAAGAGATTTCTGTTAGGAAAAAGGCCTTTCAGAAAACAATCACTACGGTGAACGGACTTTACCTCCACGAAAATGTTAGGTACATTTTCTGTCAATTCGAAACTCCCTATCCCTTTTCAACTTGTGTAATTAAATACACACAATATAGGGTATAGCCCGAACAGGTAGTAAGACGTAAATGATATAATAATAATAAATTTACACATAAGACTATAAATATCAAATAATATACAAATTGTACTCAGGCGAAAAATCGCCAAAGTTAATTTTCTTGCGCTTGTTCAAGCCATGGAGTAAGACTTTATTTTTATCAACTTGCTTGACTAACATATATTAATTGGATCAATCTAAATTTCAAATTGTGTTAATTTATTTAACAACTTGGGGATAAAATCAGCTTGGGATATTTATCTTATTTCATAGAATGTATGTGAAAATCGCGGTCAAATGGTAGCCTTAACTTAGCAGAGGGGAAGACAGTAATGGCGCTAGTAAGCTTTAAGCGCAGGTAATCCAAAACGCACCCAGCACTCGTTCGATGACGTCAAAGGGCAAGTGTCCTTCCGCCTCCTACAACGTCGAACAAAGGAACAGGAGTGTGTCGCAGGTCACGCCACGTGCGCCCTCCCCCACCGCTCGACTTACAGACCCTGGTGGTGTACTATTACCCTTCTCGGCCGACCTGCGGGATGAACTAAGATCCTAGGGAACAGAATAGGAGGCTGGCCTTGGTCCGAATATCCTTCGAGACTTAATTCTCTTATTTTCGACCTCAGGGTAGGTATTAGGTCTCCCAAACTCATCACTGGAGACATTGACTAGGGCATCAAGTTTGTCTAGTTTGGTTTACCGTAATATGTAGGTCAGGGTGAAAATCTATACTAGCTGGACTGAGGGTGCTTTTTTTCTAAATAGTTTCCCAATTCTCAATATACCTTATTTCAAATGTGGGTACATTTAATTTATATTGTGCCGTCCTTACTCTTATCCTCCTTATGCAGTGATTTTTAACCTTTTTCAACTCGCAACACAATGAACAAGGCAATAAAAATTGTCAATGCACAACAGCAGTTTTATAATTAGAGGATTTAGCCATAAATCCACTGTAAACATTATTTTAAAAAATTCTAACACTTCTTAATGCTTGTTTTAAGGATATTTTTTTTCACGCCTCATCTTGTAAAAACATCAGTAGTGTCACCCCTATTGCATCATCTCTCCCCTTCCCAAAATGCAACGTCTACCTCTCTATGCCCCCCCATCCCCTCCCCACTAGCTCCGAGCACAGTAATTTGGTGCCTGCTCTTCCGGCCACTAGCACTATCCATGGTATTTTCCTATCTCTTCTTTACTACCCACAACCAGCCTAAGACAAGATAAACCTTAGCAGGCCCCACATTCGGGAAAATATAATTATAATTATTGAAATATTTCAAGCATAACATAATGAACAGGGACTTTTTTTTCCCACAAAATATGTGGTTTTGCACATTTTTTTTTTAAAAGATGGTCTTTTACTGTTTATGTGATTAGGGTTAACAAAATAACTGCTGTAAATACACTTTGTGTGTTTATCGAACCCTATTTTATTACATTAATAAGTGTGTCTTGTTCACACCTGACTACTTCAATGGGCCTGTTTAGACCATTGTATGACTACAACAGGTAGATCTTAAACTCAATTTGACTTCTTTAATATTCTTTTTGCTTAAATTTTGCTCAATTTGCTTAATTAAACAAGATTAGCACTTGCTTGGGTGGCTGCATAGTCTGAGGCATCATGCTCGCAATAGACTAGACTGCCAATGACAGGGAGATAGAGGTTCAAATCCTGTTTGGGCGTACTTAGGGTGGATTTTCCTAAATGGTTTTACTTTTACTACATGTATATGAGGGTACATTTCCTCTAAATTCAACCTTTCTAATGACTAATTCATTAGCGTAATTAATACATGTGTATAGCCTGAACAAGTGGTAAGATGAGGTGATTAAAAAACAAGCTTGGGAGGTCTTGGTTACAGTTTGATCATCTCAACAGGATGTTTTAATTATAAATTGACTAATTTAATAGGCGTTTATTATTGACACCCAATTAACATTATAGCTATAGTTCATCTAATGAATCAGACAGGTGGTGTTAAAGGCAAATGTAACACATTTAGGGCCACCATTATTTCAAGGCTCATATTGGTCTATTGTAGACCTCATACCACGGAGGATGCAGTCAGAGGTAGGTCTAGAATTGCCTGGCCTAAACAGTGATACTCCTTCATTTATTTAGCCTAAAATAAACTTTAAAAATTCAGTGAGACCCAAAGATGTTTTTTCTAAAAAAAATGAATTAAATCAAACGTCACTTAGTCTAAAATTAACTTCAAATAAAGTATTTAAATTTTTAACATATTTAATATCATCAAAGTGAAATGGATCTATAGTAATTCGACAAAGTTATTCGGCATAAACCATTTAGACAACACACAATAAAAACTTTCAGGTATCTTCGTTGAAGTTGTTTCATCTGAATAGCAATAGCACAACTGATGCGAGAGAGTATAACAGTAGAACACTTTTTAAAACCATATTCTAACATCAGTTGAAATCATTTTTGCAAGCAACAAAATTAAGACTATAATTTTTATCTTTGTTTACATACATTTATAGTGGAAAAGTAAAATACATAGCAGTTTCAAAGGCCATAACCAGCCAATAATTTCAGGGAGGGGGGGATACATCCCCAAATTGATGGAGTCTAGAACAAATTATAAATATTAAACACCTCTAGAAGCTAAATGAAGTGTTTTTTTTATAGTAACACAGCCCCTAATTTTGATATGGTTTGAACCATAAATAAAGCCATATGTACTTTGTTCATAAAATTTGGGGAGTGGGGTTGAACCCCTGAAATCGCCCCCCCCCCCAAACTATGGCCTTGGCAGTTTCTGCATTACAACATATTATTTTTGTAAAAATAATTTTTTTAAATTCTGTAAAATTGCAGGTTAGAAAACGTATGGTGTTAACCTGCCTAGGCTTTATCACCTATACCCTGATTTTGGTTGGAAGAACAGTAGATAAAATTCAAACATATTTAAATTCGGCCAACAGTGATAACATTTTACCATATTATTTGTGTTATTTTATAGGTATTAATAATATCAATCAATAGTGGCAGATGCAGATAACATGGCTTGATGTATGAATATGTTAAAATTGTTTTAGTAACTTTAGTAACTAACTTCTACTGTTCTTCCTACCAAAATCATACTCTAGCTCAACTTATAAACACTATGGTATATGGGCTGTCTTGTCTGGTGCCTAAGAATCAACACTATCTTTCTCTTTCTTGTAACAATGTTTTTAAAAATGTATTGAGCATTGTAGTTGTGGACGAAAACTGACTTACTGACCGACCTTATGTGAATTTCATTTTGGAAAACATTCTCAACACACTCTGCCATCTTTATATATAAATATATATATATTTCTGAATCAGTTATAAAATGCAAGCATAGTGGAAAACTAATTCACTGACTTACCTCACTTGAGGATTCAAACTCCACCTTATACTGGGAAATCTTCTCCTTGCTAAAATCACAATCTTTTTGCTACTAAGTGAATATTTTAGGTTTACTGAAGAAAGGGATTGGTATTGGTATGGAGAGAGGGATGGAAAACCAATTTTCCACAACAAACTTGGTATATACTTATTCAAATAGATCCAAGGAGAGGAGAAAAGAACATGAGACAGTAGCCTGGAGAGAGGATAGAAAAACATTCAACTTAGCTTCTCAAGCAGAGAGGCCGGAGAAGGAAAATAAGAACAAAGGGCTATTGCCTGTACATAGTGAAAGAATGCACTAAACTTGAAATTTCTCTAAGTGAATAAACCCTAGGGGGATAGAAAAGAACATGAACAATAGCATGGAGAGAGGGTGGAAACACAACAAATTTTACAAATTAAAATGTGGATAGGTCCAGGGAATCTGAGGGTAGAGCATTAGCAAAATAGAAAGGAAACCGATCAACAGTATACTGGTATGAACACATCATCTGTGGAGAGGAGATATCCAAATGGTTCAAGCAAGCTGACACACTGCCAATAATATCACAGAGTGAGCTCACTTCCCCTTCCCACTAATTTATAGAATAGTGGTGAAAAGGTAGTCAGTCTAAAGGATGGACACTAGGATGGTGAAAAAAGACCATGGTTTCATTTTATCGGAACTCATCTGGAGGGAGGGTGAAATCCGCAACACAACTTCCAAAAAGAGTAAAAGAGAAATTTGTAGGAATGAAGGATACACAGAGATACATATGTATGTAAGAGGAACAAATATGTCATTTTTCTTCCACAAGTCCTATTATTCTTTAGAAATTTCCCCCCTCTGTTGATTTTTGTATTTTCATACCAAAGTTGAGTTATGAAAATATCTACCTCAAAAATCAAAACAAGATTTTACCAAACAGGGTGGCTACAAAACATATTTTACAAAATTCCCTGACTTTTCCAGGTTTTTGAGGCAACATTTATCAATTTTCCTTGACTACTTTTTCCAGTTTTAATGGTGGATCATGACTTGTTTGATTCATTATTGATCATATATTAAAAAAAAAGCTTGTATCTACTAAACATAAACAGTTTTATCAATTATTTTAAAAATTAAGATGTTATTTTAGTTAGGTATTAACTTTTGTTTTAGTGTTTAGTTGCGAAATTAATGGGATATTTTAGGCATGTTTTTTAATTCCATGACTTTTCCTTATTTTTAGTTAAATTCCCTGACATTTCTGTTTTCCCTGTCATCCAAAAATTCCCTGAATTTTCCAGGTTTCCCCTGTCTGTAGCCACCATGTTAAAGAGATAAAATGGTAATAAAAAACTGTCTAACAACTTTTGCAGTCACCATTTGATTTTAACTCAAAATAATTTACCAACACATTCATTTTATTGTCTGGCAGTCATAATAAAATCATGTTAACTTTGATCAGCAATGTAATTGTAATACTAATTATATCATATGAAGGAACTAAAAAGCAAATATATTTAAAATAATTAATAAAAATTAGTAAAAAAAATCCCTGTAAATTTCACAAACTTACACCTAATCGACCTTTTTACTCTTTATGTCTATTCAAGTTAAAATAATAACCGTTTAGCTAGGTATTTAAATATTATTTTGTTTTGTACAAAAATTAGCACAAGACATTTATTTTTTTAAATTCCAACAATGAACAAAGAAGACATTATAATGAGTGATACACAATTTACATAGAGTAAGTGCCATAGAATGACAACTTTCAAAAGAGCAGTTTAAAACTGATCTAAATGTATTGTAGAGCCAACTCTTTACTAATGCAAATTTCATTTACGTATTTTTGGTATAGCGCTTAAGTCATCATTAAATGTTTCCAGCCAGTGGCCAGGTAAGTTTAGTAAAGTGCATCCATCTTCCTCTTTCTTTCCTTCTTTAATTGTTTCCATGTTTCTCCTTTCACTTTGAACACTTTCTGTCATCTGCTCCTCCAATCTCTTTCTTGGTCTCTATTGGTATTTTTTTTCTAGATACTACAACTCCATCCTTCTCTTAGTGGAGGTGGGTAGTGACATAATTTACTATAAAAATATTTTATCTTTCTTGTTTATGACATAATATAAATTATCAATAAAATATCATTTGTCAATGGCACCTAACCTTAAAAAAATTAATTTAAAAAAGAAAATTGCACATTTTTAGAGATTCAAGGATTAAATTTTGATTAAACATTTGAAAGAAAATTTAAGACCACAATTAAATAAAGGATTCAACCCGTCTCTGGTTTTTAGGCATAACTTCCCTTAACCTCTTTTAAAAAACACATTTACACAAAGACTTCATAAAGTGAGAACTTGACAAAAAAGAAAAATGTGGGAAGCAGAGAAGTAATTCAATTACTTTTAAGAATACTTTGATACATATGCGTATAACCCGAACGGGTAGTAAGACGCGGTGCTAATAATAATAATAATAATAAGATACATAAAAAATTAAAACAATTTATTCATACATAATGAGAATTAAATACACAGATGTATACAATGAATTATTATTTGAATAATTCCAAAAACGCGGTATAAGACAGTAACGCTCCAAAATAATACAATTCCAATGATAATTAAAATAATTCTCAAAGAAAACCTCTTCTCTCCTTTAAGGTGCATTATTTTATCCACAGAAAAAGGTACAGGAAAGATGGATAAGAACAAATAAAAGTATAAGATATAATTTTTCTTTTTCAATGGAAATAGAAACACAGTTCAGACTTTGCACTGCTGTCATAGGAAAAAGAGCCTCTTGAAGCAAACTGGTTGTTACCGCTCGATGCCTCAATGCAGGTTTCTCTCTATCCCTCTTTGCTGTACCTTATTTCATGTATAAAATCACTAAAAAAAAAACTATGATAGGTTTTTAAAAATGTTTATGGACAGCTCAAGATTTTATTGACAGAATATTGGATCAACATTTTCTATGAATGAAAAACTACAAATAAATTCTTTCTCCCCATATTTACACTCTGTCCAATATATATGCACTGAGGCAACTGGCCGTGGAAATATAGAGTGACCTCTAGTTACTACCACTGTCACTGTCGCTCTCTGCCGACTCAAAGTCACCAACATTGATAGAGAACTTGTACTCCTGATCACAGCCCAGATAAGCATCGCTCATGAAGTATAATGTGTATGTATGGTGACCTGCCAACAAAGGATATCAACATTAAAAACGCACAAAAAAAAGCTAGTAAACAAAGGTAAAATTAGTGCAAAATGGCTTATTTTTTTATATAAACAACGAGAAGAAGACAAAAAACCAAGGCCACCTTACTCCCAAATTGTAAACCCAAAAATTCATATTTAATACATATCACTATATTTTTGTGAAATTCAGCAGTGTGTTCTCCAAGGCTGTAGTCAGTTTTTTTGTATGTGTTTTAGAACACCCCTCCCCCTCCCCCTTCCACACACACACACACACACACACACACACACACACAAACACACACAAAATTTTCTTAACAAATTATATATATGGCTTTATTTATGGTTCAAACAATATCAAAATTAGGGTACAAGTACAAATTAAGGGGTGGTGTTTACATAAAAATACTTCAGATAGCTTCTAAGGGTGTTTGTTTGATATTTATAATTTTTCCTGGCCTTCGGCAGCTAGGATGTTATGTTGCCATAAAAAACACTTCAGAGAGCTTGTATAGCTGTTTAATATTTAGAATTTGTCCTTGCCTTCTGCAGTTAGCAGGTTATGTTAGCATAAAAATACTTTAGAGAGCTTCTAGACCTGTTTAGTATTTATAATTTTTCCTAGCCTCCGTCAATTGGGGGATGTATCCACCAAACCCCCCCCCTGAAATTATTGGCTTGCTACGGCCTTGGTGTTCTCTCTTCTGCTGAAAACGGAGCCTGACAAATCCCAAGAATTACTATGTTATGTGTTCTGTTTGTGAACTTATGAGCCTCCTTCCAAAGTTGAGAAAATTGGCTTGTGATAAATGTCTGAAATCACAATATCGTCTATTTTTTATTACTTACTCTACGGTACCAGCAACTTGAAAAATCATTGCCGCACTTACAAAAGTATGCCACCTATCCCTAACTTGAGCTAATTCTATCCAGTCCACCTCACTACACCTTATTTCATTCAGGTCCAGTCTAATGTTATCCTCCTATCTGCGTCTAGGTCTTCCTAATGGTTCTCATTTGTGCTGCATGCCCTAACCACTGTAAGCTACAATACTTCCTAGCAATGTCTTGTGATGAGTACTGAGTATGTAGCTCATCATTATGTAACCTCCTCCACATCCCAGTAGCCTTATCTCTTTTAGGATAAAATATCTTCCCGACTTCTTAAATAGGAAAAATCTAACATTTACCCAACTTAGGACATACATCTTGACACATAAAATAAAAATATGAATATTGTAACCTTTTAGTAATCGGTAACTAGTGACAACCAAATAAGGACACCTGTTATCTGGGAATATTCAAAGTTTGTTGCTCTCAAGCTTTACAAATGTAGCTTTCCTTTTCTTTATGTTTTTATGTTGATATTCTAATATAAAAGGGATGTTTCCTAAATTTCAAGATTTAGTTTAATGACCAATGAATAATGGAAATGAGAAAAGACACAAGTATGAAGAGAGAAATTTAGTTATTTCTATCAAAGTGTAGCCCAACCATATTTTTAGGGTTGGTTGGAATCCTCTAATATCACTTGCATTACAATACTTTACAATGTTTCTGTAATGTTTTATGTAACAAACAGGACCCAGATTTTGTTAACATAAAGTTGACCAAAAAAGACCCAAAAAATCTAAGGAATTAAAAAAAAATACAAAAAAAATGTAATGATAGACACAAAAAAATAAAACTCATGCTTTACAAATTAAAACTAAAGAAATATACATGCGATGAAAATCTTTTAACAACGAAGCTTATGTATTCTGCTAAATATATTATTGATTAGAAATATGTTCTTCTACCCTCTCCCAGCATTTTTCATTTATTTAAAATCAACCTAGTTATTGAAACACAACAATTATTAAAATGATATAAATATAGCTGATAAGGTTATTTAGAATAGAGCAATAGGCTAAGCCATGTTTAAAATTAAGAGGTAAGGCCAGCTCACTTACCTTAGTAACAACGGTGTAGAAATTGTTTGAATAAAACCATAAGTCTACTCTTGACCTCATTAAGCTGCCTGTGAGATTGAAAGCGTTGGTTTTTTAGTGTTTTATTTAAGCAATTTATACGCCAGTATCACTAAGGTAGGTGTGCTGGCTATCCCTCTTAATTTTTAATCATTAGAGATTGGAAACTATTTGAATCAGATAAAATTTGAATCCACCTAATTCCCTTTTAAACTAACATTTGTTTGCAATAAAAAAAAGGTAGTCAATTGTTTATTTATGTTCTATGTTAACTTTATGAAATATCCATCAATTATTGATAATAATTGACATGAAAAGCAACTGGCTAGTGAGATATTACATGACAGTACAACCAGTAGTGACTATAAAATAGATTTAATTGGTTTAATTTTTTAACTATTCTTGTTAATACTAGGTAAAATTTCTTTAGGGAGGGGAACTGGATCGGCCCCTACTTGCCTTTGGAAACAGGTTCACATTAACTAGCCCCAAAATAAGGTAGGTTTGGCGCTACACATTAAATAGGCGGGGGTAGAGCGTATCTCCATGTTCATCATCAAAAGCATAAATTGACTATGACACCCACACCTTAGTCTCCTAGAAGAGAGCTGGGCATGCCATTGTTCAATTAACTCTTCAGGTCTTTGTCATAACTAGATCTAGTTGTAAGTCCTTCTCTGAGCTTAATTGTTGCCATACCTGGGCTGGGAGCGACAAAGTCTAGCTTGACCTTGGCCTTCTGTTGCAGCGTGAGCCTCTTGATGGAAAGCAAGGAATTGCTCTTGGGGTCACCAATCACCACCCACCAGCCCTCTTCCCTTTTCTGAAAACATAACATTATATATATATATATATATATATATATATGAGTAATTAATTGCAAAATAAAGCAAGATTACATCCAAGATTAATACTATGTGCATAATATAGTAAACAAATTATAATATTTAAACTCGTTTGTGTCTGTGAAAACGACTTTCTGAGAAACTGTAAAAGATATATATATAATGTCAGTAAGGCTCGTATTACAATTTGAATATATGAAGTATTCCTGAAATCAAATTGTAGTATATATTTTATATATTTTTAATGTCAGGAACAATGTTTTAATATCGCCAGAAGAGTGTTGATAGAACAAAACCTTGGTTGAGTAATTCTGAGACCACCATTACATTGTGACCAGTGGCAGCAGTGTATAGTTTGAATTGTGCTCTTTTCGTTGTGAAAATTATATTGTGCTTGTTCCTATAACTCTTTTGACCTTCTTTCGTGTATAATATGGTCTCAAAGAGTGAAAATAAGATTAAATAATATTTATAGCCATATTCAGAAAAAGTGATAGTTTTTGATCATTTGTGTTAGTCGTCAACATTAATGTGAACAATTGATTCTACTCTAAATTATATAAAATTTGGAAATTGATAAAAAAAAAAGTGAGATAAACAGTGGGACAAATATAATTAACACCTTTGTTCCAAGTATTTTGCTTCCGTTTATATAAAGGTAAGCTTGCTACTTTTCAGGGCAAACACAGTGTACATAATGTAGGTATTGATTTACCAAAATTTCCAGTAAATTAATGAAAAAATCTTTTAGTTTTTTTATTACTAATATATTGCTATCATATATTAAATGTTAAAAAGAAAAGAAATTGAATGGTTGACATCAGCCTGATTGATAAAATAAATACTCATTCCTAAATATAATAAATACTTATACTACAATAAATACTTTATCTTTGGAAGCAATACCTGTGGGTAGAAGGGTGCTATGACCGGACCAGTGACCTCATCCTCCCTCTCCAACTGTACCACCACATTGACAGAGGATCCTGTGTGGATTCTGTCCTTGTCCTGGACCTCGTAGCTCATCTCGATGTTGGGGTAACGATTGCAGAACCTGGCTACGTCTGCCATTTGTGCATCTGTCAGCTGTAGCAGCTTGGAGCGGTCCTCATCCTCTAGCTCCATGATGTCAAACACTGTCTCCACGCCCTGAAAATTGAGTACTTGAGTAAGGTGTCTTGACCAAGTTTGAGTGAAATAGAGATGGGCTATTTAAATCTTTGAGGAGTAGAACTTAATAATAGTAATAAAAAAAGGTTAGGGATTAATTTTTTTTTAATATTTCCTTTTTTTCCCCTTCAGATTTTGAATCCTTTTTTCTTTAACTATTACAATTGGTTTGGCTCGACATAATTACAGAGAAGACCTAACAGCCAAACCTTATATAATTATTTTAGCACTTAATTGAATGTGAATCCACACTATAATAATAACAATAAAAAATATTCATAATATAAGAGAGAAGAAAGCCAACACGAAATGATAGTTGGGCTAGGTCTTGATAGAAGCTAATAAACTTCTCACTTAATTTAATTTTACATGTATGATTGTATGAAGAAATGTTTAAGCTTTTTTTAAAAAAAATAAACACAATTTCTTTGTAATTTAGCAAATACCACATCATGAAATATAATTTTCAATGCGGTAACACTAGTGATAGCACTATACTAGGGCTGCCATTTATACGAATAGTATTCGTTTTGATTTATTTTATAGGTATACATGGATCACAGGAAAAATGAGTGTTTTCAATACAGTTAAGCTATTTTTTTAAATCTAAGGTTAGCATTAAAAATCAATATTTCTACTTTTACTCATTACTATACTAAATTTCGATAGATCGATTCTTTGTTTACTAAAAGATTTCATGCTAGGTCCAAGTAAGGACATTAATATATATATGGACCTTGCTAGAGGCGGTCATGTTTGGCAAAATTATATCATCTTAATTTGTATTCCCTTCTCTGTATTTGATAGTAGTTTAGTCTTCTATGACAACATGTTTCTGTGTTGTTATTAGTTGGTCTAAGTGTGTTGATAGTCGATTATTTCGATATTGCTCACCATAAGACTCGAAGGTAATAATATTGATGGATATAATATAGAATTTGATATTATTAAGCGTGAAATGTTTTATGCTTATTTATTGTGGGTTTTTCTCCAAATACGTTAATAAATAGTTAAATACACAATACCAACGAAAAATTTAGACAGTTTTATCCCATTTATTTCTAACAAATACTAATTTGACTCATAATTACATAAATAATAATATTGCTTTCAACTTATAATATCATCGCTTTTTGAGAAGAATAACATTACTTTTACGGTAAAGATAGCCTCACCTTTTGCATGTCTCTGACCATTAATCTTTTTTTAACATGAGAATGTTGATTTATATAGTGGTAATGTAATCTAGACTCAATTTTGTCAATCTCTAATAATTAATTATTATACGAGCCAGGTGTAGTTTACAAGAATCTGACATCTTAGCTCAGTCGGTATCGTGTCTGTCTACTGAGCAAAGGATCCCGGGTTCTATTCTCAGCATGGCGAAAAATTTATAAAAATGTTGGGAGCCAAAAAGAGACCAACAGGTAAACAGAGTGTACATTTAAAATTAAGAATATGCAGCTAAAGAATTGCATAGTTGAAACTAGGAATAATTGCAATTTAGGATGGCCACCTAGCTTACGAATACGTTCTTAGTCTTGAGATATTGGCTTCTGTACTGATCATGTAAATTCCAGTTGGGGATGAATGGCCGGTTCACAACCCAGAGTTCATGCAAGGACAAATTGACTGACTAGTAGGACAGTTGTGTCCGATATTTCATCAAAGGATGTTGTCAAACTTAAGAACTCTGTATAATTCAAGAAGATAGTGGAGCTAAGGTAGTTTACCTACTAACAGATACCACGTATCAAGTAGAGTCTTCAATAAATAATTGTATATTTTATATGCCATGTTATTAAACTAGTTAGTTATAGAAAAGTAAACATCGCTTGTATTATTTAAATATGTGCGTGTGCTCCCATCCTCTATGAACTGGTGATCGATCATAACAAAAATTTATCATTGGTAAAATGTGAATTTAACCTTTCACAGTGATGAATTTAATGGCCAAGGACTGGATGTTGTGCCTATCCCATACAAGAAAATTTTTGGAAATCAGAATTAAGAAAACTTTTGAGGAGATTTGACAAAAAAAAAACTTGATATTTTCTGGGTTTCTTCCTGTCATTTCACATTTGTCACATATTTCACACCTTTAACATGAACTGTTATGTCAGTTCTCCCGCTATGTGATATGTTATTATCAAAACGGAAAAACGTACAATAAGCAAATCCCTTTTGAGACTGCTTGTGTATGATAGTTTTTTTTAGTATTCATTTTAAATGATTGTGGTCCGTATAGTCAAACTATCAAATGAGAACATGCTAATCTAATAAACACTTCACAATTTGTGCTGCACAAAATATAAACTGATAGAAATTAAAACACTTGGGCAAACAAAATAAATAACATGCGTGTTAAATATGAAACATTACAGTGCTCAAATGCTATACCACAACACCAAAACTTTTTTAATTTATTCCAACTTTATATTAATTCTGTTTAACATGGCCATCTTGACTGCAAACCATAGACAAATGAATATAAGCTAACTGATGAAATTCATCTCAACACATAATATCGATATACACGCACATGCAGCTATATCAATGGCCATAAAATCCCTATTGATATATCAATACTATATACATTACAATAATCGAGATACTACTTCCCAGTGCACAAAACCATATCTAAAGTATTTAAAACTTCATAAAAAAATATGATTTGTTCATAAAATTGTAAAATAAAGCTATTTTTGTACATTTTATGGAAAAATCATAAAAGTTGGAAGGTATGCTATCTTAGTATTAAATCAGAGTATAAGACATATGAAGAAAATATGACAGGCCGGTAGTGGAAAATATATGGCTTGAATAAAAAACTGACCCAAACTAGAATGAATACAATCCACATTAGAAACTATAGCCTGCGCATGGGCGACATTTCCCAATAACCAGTAAAAGGATAAAAATTAAAAAGGGACTTTGCCTCCACTCTGGAATGTGAATAATTAGGTGGCTACAAGTATGATTGAGTCGGAACACAATAAAGCCATTTCCTTCAGTGTTGCAAGTCATTTTGTGCCCAAGGTAGTATTAAATCAATTTCCCCCCCACTGACTATTAAATATTATTTACTTTTATTGTTATGTTTGGGAGAAGACACAGGAAAGATGGTTTTCTGTAACTGCTTCCAAATATAACAAAATAACTCAAAAATTGAAAATAGGATTTCCATAGTGAGAGTACCAGTAATTGCTGTGTACTAAGTTAAGATAAATTGACATAAACGATAATGTACAAAAACAACTTCTATTGACCAGGGATTAAGATGTAGTTACAATGAAAATTTTAAAATTTCAATATATATATAAAACTTTTAAAATGTTCATTGTTATATATATAAAAAAACAATTAATGGTATGGAAATGAGGAGCTTTTTTTAAAGTGGTAGTTATTGGGTGGGCATGACTATAGACCCTGATTTTTTGTAAATAAACCATTGTATTTTGGTATAAAAAGTCTGTAAATAAAAGGCTTGATCATGATTTGTGGTAAATAGAACAATTGGATTTCGTTAAATAAAGAGCTGGTGTATTTTGGCAAAAGAGAAAAATCGTTGAATCAAAGGTTAAATTATGATTTGTGGTGAATTATTGTATTTTATTAAACACATTTGTATTTTAGTATATAAATTAGAAAAAATCTTAGGGGAAAGGGATCAGGTGGCTGAAAATAACAGCAAATAAACTATAATATACATTGCAATATATAGAAAAACCACAGCTAAAAGGTTTTATGTTTTCGACTATTCCTGGCCTATTATAAACACAAGTATTTAAATAACATCAATTAAAAAAACCTTATATAGTATTTTATTACTATTTAATTACAATGTTCATAATGAAGGCCTATTTATTACAAACTAGTTAATATATTTAATTATCTGCCTTAAACACAATAAAGACTGTGCATACACGGTAGACAACAAACTAGCTTGTACCAAACTATTTTTACCAGGTAAAAAACTTAAAAAATTTTAGTATCACACAAACATTCCAATCACCAAATTACTAGGAAAGCTCTACTTCCAAATTTCTAAGCCAGTCAACGTGCAAATAATATGTAATAGCCACCTTTTGAATATTTGAGCTCTATTTCAAAAGTACGTAAGGCTTTAGACATTTTAAATTTTCATCCACCTATTATTTTATTAAATAATTTTTCAAATAACATTAAATCACCACACTGAAAAAATAATGTTACTTAATAGAGATGTAAGATGGAAGACCAAAGACATTAAGATTAAAAAAATAAATATAGTTTAACTATGGTGTCATTTTCTTCTACTTCTTTAAATATTTGTCTATGGCCACGATTTGGATGTGAAACTACTTCGCTTACTAATAATTTTGATTTAGGTTTTTGTTTAGAATTTCCTTTATACTAGTAGAACGGTTGTTGCTCTTTATTTCAGGCTATTTTGGGATAAAAGTAAATAACAACATCGTTGCTAGTGTGAATTCGCACTTAAATCAACAAAAATGAAGGATAATTCACATTTAAAAGTCAAAATAAAGGTCAATTTTGTGAATATATTTTGTTTTATTTCACGAATGTATTTTTACTTCAAAAATGCTACACTGGTATAAAAATGTGTTTTGATAGTAGTTTTAATGTTCCGAGTAAAAGTTCGTAAAAACCTGTCTCGTGAAATTTTGGTGTCTCGGCATGACATATTTTTTTGCTATATCGTACTACTTTGTATGTTTTGTCGACTTGTTTTAAGGTAGTTCAAAAATCATGCAATATTGTACATGTAAATAATCATCAAATTTTCTTACTCATATTTAAATCAAGCCTTTATTAATTTACACCAAATGACAAATATTCTGAAATTTTTCTAATTTTCCAAATTGACATAAATTATTTGGATGCTGTATACAACATTGCTATTACTACAGAGTATTTAGTGTGCTATCCTCAGAGAAGATAGTCAAACCCAAACATCTCAGGTCTGATAACTACTTGGCTACAGCTAAGAGAGTAAAATGACTGCAAACCAAACAGTGCACGCACCTTCTCTGTGCACCTCTTGATGATATCTGGAGTAAAGTGCGGCAGCTGCTTTAGGTAGGAGTCTTTGCTCCACATGGCCTGGGTGACCATCTGTGCCAGTTCCATGGCAGCCACAGCTGGAGACAGCCATCCGTTAGAGCTCAACACGTCCACACATGCCTGGATTAGGCGAATAGCCTTGCTCAAGATGGTCTCTGTGTCACCTTGCAGTTCTGCACCTAGCTGGAGCCTGGACAGATGCGCCTGCAAGGAGACAGATACGATCTGAGTTACTGCACCATCACAAAACTAACAAGTTGGTCATGGTCGAGAGCACCAACACCTATAGTACTTAATGCATAATATTTTTACTGGATGAGAATCTTATAAGAAATAAATATTTTTTTTACAATGAATATTAATTAGGAAACATTTTGTGACTGTGATAAGTGGACATTTGAAGCCTAGTCTTATTTGAACTATGATTTAGCAAATGCAGGGTGTTCAGCCAAAATAAATTTTAAAATTCCCTGATTTTTTTTTGTTTTCCAGAGTCAATCTCCAGCTTTTCCTGTCACTGTATATTACAAACATAAAATAAAAACTTAATTCAATACTATTATTAAATATATACATTCTGAAATTATTCCACACAACAGTGTTGAAAAATTTCAGCCTAAAGCAATGGACTATTGGCTAGTGTGATCTAAGTTGGTTTTTCTGTTAGATCACATTGAGGTATTAAAAGATCACCTTACATTAGTATAGTTAAATATTGTAGTAAGACAGTCTTTTTAGTTTCTTCTTCCTATAATGTAGAGATGGGTCGAATCCACTATTTCTCGAATCCATATCCTAGCAAATTGTTAGGAATTTTAATAATTTACAAATAGGCCTACATTAAACAATATAGGCCTAAACTGTAAATTAAGATTTATTTCAATCATGTTTTCAATTTTAATCAACCCCAACCACTCATAGCAAAATACAGGTTAAAATCCAGCCAAAATTAAACAATCTAGACTCATATTATTGTTTAAAATCAAATCAATCAAAATTTGATTGTATTTTAGTTATTTTTAAAAGGGTTGTTAGAATGGGTTAAGTTTCTAAAAAAACATGTGAACTAAACAGATTAGGCTTAGTTATCTTTTGATCAACTTTAATCATCAGTGAAGGATAATTTATTTTAATAAGAAAGCAAAAATAAAAATACAAACAGATTTTTTTAATAAAGACTAAAACAGCATGATTAACAACTAAACATACAATGGAAATAGTGAACTCAATATAAGTATGTTTTGTTATTACTTTCTTTTATATCTATTATTTATCTCTGCGTAGAAAATAAGAAATATATTTGATTCTTGCAATATATCGATTTCTGAGAACACACATTTAAAACTCTTGCAATATGTTCATTCCCATTTTATTAAGCAGGACTAAGTTTGAATATTTTTACAATTACCTCAATAACATATTTTTTAAAATAATAAACTCTTAAAAATACATTTAAAAACAAATTATGAATTAGTTGTTTTTTGATTTTTGAAACTCGATAGCACTTAATAAGGGATCAGATTACACGAATCTATTTTAAACAAACAATCTATATACAAGATGTATGCTGATAGGCAAGGCATAAATAAACAGTTTTATAGTGTTTGACTTTGGCAGTGTTTATTTTTCAAGAAACCCAACAAAATATCTAACTTAAAGATCGTATGAAATAAATTGGGGTTCTTTGCATAGTTGTAGATAATTAAAACCAATTGGGTAGTAATAATTAACAGTCATGTTTATTTAATCATAACTCTGGAGAGTAAACATATACAGCATGGTGGCTGACTTTGTATCATCTGTAATGTGTTATTTCTATTTAAAAAAAGGCATAATTTGTTTTATTTATTTCGAGTTTATTTGTAATTCTAGTTTTGAAGAGTTTTTGTGTGTTCATTAAAATATTTACAAGATTGCTCACAAAGTGAAAGTTTTAGAAGTGAGCATGAGCCGAAACGGTTGAATTCAAGTTTCCCATGAGGAGGTAGAGTGGGGCATTAGGCATGTTAGATTTTCCACATCTAATTTTTTTTTTTAAATAATTATTTTATTTAGGCTTATCTCTTTTGTCAGACAAAATAAAGATTACGGATTAAGTGGTACTTATCAAGTAGGCCTGATTATGTAATTTTTTAATTCAAAATATTATGCTTTGTTTATGAAGTGAAAGATTTGAACACCAAATCCTCGCATCTAGAATACTTGTCAGGATTCGGTGGGCCATCTCTACTATAAAGTAATTCAATTCTCACATATGTGTATAACAATGACTAAACTTGGCTAAATATTAATGTTTTTTTTTGGGGGGGGGGGAAGGTGTGGAAATACAACACTAAGATCATATTTTGAACTTGAGAATTGATATTTGTAAGCTCAATGAAGACAACTGTAATAAAATATATTAGAATAAATACGTTATTTTAACTAATGTAAATAAAAGTTGTGTTATTTTTTTTAGTGAATATGTGTAATTTCCAAACTTGCCTATGACTTTTGCCTGACCAAGCCAATTCCCCATTTATCACCAAAATCATAAGTATAGCACTTTAAGGTAGAGAGGTTTTTCTTTAAGTGTTTTTCATATATTCATATTCAATGTGCTTTACATCTTTATGCTCCTTATGTTAGTCATTCCTTTTACATGATCCTATTTATATGTAGTTTCATTCTTTACCTACTAATAATATATTTCATTTGTGCTTTTTGGTTTCCTCTTTTAGGTAATTGAATTGTGTGTTTCACACTCCCTTATAATGAGTTTTGTTAGAATGAAACTGATGTTGAAGGATTGAGTGATAGTGATTGAATGGACATTGAATGTAGGAGACACTAAGAAAGTATAGGCCATAGGAATTAAGTTTGTGAGGAGTATGTTAGCTGTCATGAGGCGACAAAGGATTAGGAATGAAGTTATATGTGAAAAAGTGGGGGTGCAGTGAGTACATGAGATAGTAGCGGAAGCAAGACAGATGGTATGGGCATGTAATGAGGACAGAGAAGGAGAGGATGCCGGCGAGAATCATGGATATGAAAAATGTAGGAAAAAGACCTCATAGGAGCCAAGAAAGAGATGGGAGGAGCCGATAAAATAAAATGTGCACATGAGAGGAGAAGAATGGAAGCAATTAAAGGAGGAAGCATGGTGGAAGATAGATGTATTTTACCAAAGTGATTCGGCTTCAGACTAGAAATAGTTGATGATGATGATGATAATGAAGATTAGAAATATCTTTTGTGATTTAAACCATGATTTAGCCTATTGCTTTACCCGAAATAATATTTAAAAATTAAATAGATTACATAATTAACTTTTTTTTTATCAGTCTACTCTCCTGACCTGATGAAGCTGTCTGTGATAGTGAAAGCTTGTCCTTAAAAATGTGTTTATGTGTTTTATAGTGTTCTACCTAAACAATTTCTACTCCAGTATCACCTAGGTAAGTGTGCTGGCTATCCCTCCTAACTTAAACCGATATATTATTTTTATTAATTCTTTTTCATTACAAACATATAATTCATACATTTAGTTAAATAATGATTATAACATTAAATAAATTAATTTGTTTATTCTAAACATCAAGTGTTTTAGTTTATATAGAATGTGGAAAGTTACCTGAAGAAGGAGGTTAGTCTTGACATGTGGGTCATTGTATTTGGCATTGGGCGGCAGCTTGTTGGGTAACCTCTGCACCAGACTCCTGAGGAGGTTGTCCTCACGATGCCTTACAGGGACATCTTCATACTCTGCGGCAGATGAGATGATTTCCAGTAGACCTCGGATTTTGGTCTTGTTGTTGAGAGATAGACTGAACAACTCTATTGTGGAATAGTTGATGTAATAGTACGCTGCGATCATACCCAGATTCAGAGGAAGACAATCCATCTCGTCCTCAATACTGATGCATTTGGACTGTTCCAGGTCAGAAAGCGTGTTTTCCACCAGCTCAGAGAGGTGATCAGACAAGTGTCGATGAGTAATACCATGCAAGTTATAATAGTTGGGGTTCTGCGTGAGGCGACGATAGATGAATGTCCAAGTCAAGTAATCGACAGCGTCCTGTTTGTTCTCAATAGTTTTGGTTACTATTTCAGCATTAAAGTGGTCATGGAGACGATGGTCCAAATGACTCTCAACAGGCAAAGATTCATTGAGGAACTTTTTGAAAAAATCTTTCTTGGAGCTCTGGCACATGAGGACACACTTAGCGTCATGGTCTTCCAAAGGTCTGTTGGCTCTACCAACCATTTGAAGGACATCTGTGATTGGGTAATCTTCATAAGCATGTATCTTACCATTGTAATATTGTGTATCCATAATAACTACAAGATGAGCAGCGATGTTGACACCCCAACAGAGGTTCCTAGTGACCACAGCAATCTGTATTGCCATTGAATCAAATAATTGTTCCACTAGCCTGTGATCACCTGGTGTCAAACCCTCATGAATGTATGCTACACCTTGGGAAAGGGTCTCTTTCAGTGTTTTATCAGTCATCCTGTCCAAGAAAGGTTTTATGTCTTCCTCCTCTGCATGAAAGAACCTGTTTGGTTGTCCTTCCGCAGCTGTGAATGTCAAAAGGTCAATAGCTGTAAGACGAGCCTGCTTACGTGTGGGCACAAACACAATAACAGGTTTATGTGGGCTGTGTTTCAAGATTGCGTTGTATACAGGCTTGGCCATGGCGATCAGGCGAGAGCCGTTGTGAGTCACATTGAAACCTTGAACATGGAGTTCAAGTGGAATAGGACGCACACTTGGGTGGAAGTTAAATGTGGCGTTAGCGTTACATCCAAGCCATTGGGCAACATCTCGAGCATCAGCCAGAGATGCAGACAAAGCGACTATTCTAATCTGTTTCTCGATCTGTGAGGATATGTACCTCATGCGGGAACAAACTACTTCTAAAACTGGACCATCTTCTCCACCAATCAGCTGCAATTCATCCACAATAAACAGCTGGACATTCTGTACATTTTTCCTCTGCTTCCAGCGCCGAGACAAAACATCCCACTTTTCAGCTGTGCATACAATCACCTGACCTTTAGCAAGAAGCTTGAGGTCAGTTCCTGTCTCTCCAGTTAGAAGCACAACCTTCTTGCCCAATAAGGTTCCAAACTTCTGCTGCCAGTCAACAAACACCAGTTCAGCCAGAGCATCTCGAGGGACTAAGTAAACACATCTTCCTTCAGGATTCTGAGATAGCAACCGCAACACTGCAAATTCTGCAATAGTTGTCTTACCAGAACCGGTTGGCGCTCCTATGAAGATATTGTCATCACTGTTGTAAACTGCATTGAACACCTGTGTTTGTATAGGGTTGAACTGAGGGTATTTCTTAGCATACAGTCCTTCAAACTCATTGTTCCTCAAAGCAGTCACAGGAAGGGGCTGCAAGTCCAAGAGCTCGGTGGGAGGAAGATTTTTCTCTGGCAGAATCAAGTGCCTGAATGACACCGGAAGTTGGGTTTCTGCACCGATCCACCGGTCTGACACAATCCTCAAAAAATACTGCGGAGGAAGAGGTTCAAACACAGGCACAAAAAACTTCACATGATGCTCATCAGTCGCGAATTTAGATTTTAATAGAAAATACTCATGGTGGAGAATGACTTCTGAATCAACGTCTTCCACCAGGATCCAGAAAGCCTCGGAGGCTCCATGTAGTTTATCATCCCACTGGAAGTCTGGCGTAATGGTAAGTTCAACACGAAGAGTTGATCTTGTGATGGGTTGAATGTGCGTGGACAGTTCTAGTTTTGGGAACTGGTGCACGTATTTGTGAATGGTCTTACCAAGTTTTGGAACTCTGATTAGCTCTCCTATTTCATTGGGACCCAAATCGTACAACCTAAAAATACAAGAGAAGATTATGCTCTACAACACCAGCTATAATTTGAATATATGAATTACTGTTGCTTAATGACAAACACAAACAAATATATAATAAGTGGAATAAACCCAATTAATTATAAAATTTATACATTCTGTGAGTGAAAGGGTAAGTTAATGCTCTTGAGGTCTGTTTGATAAGTTTGTCCCAATATTGTGTTGGGTTAAACCTCCAAAAACACACACTGGTTTCCTTTTTTCCCTAAAAAGGAAGGATAAAAAGTAATTTTAAACTCTCATGTCTGTTTTTTTTAAATTCTTCAAGATTCAAGGTAGCATATTTATCTGAATCTAAGACGAGGGTTTTCCCTAAATTTGTAGCTTACAAATCTGGGGGTCATCTTAAAACCACAGACTAAGGATTGGTTTAGGCCTGCATCAAAAGGTAACATTTTACATCTTTATTTAAAATAAATGCAATAGTGCAAGGCTGCNTTTTTTACAAATTTTATAGATATAACACAGATCACAGAAAATCTGGTTATTTTCACAGATTTTTTTAAGCTATTTTTTAAGTTACCATTAAAAATAACTACCTAGTTGAGGCCCAATACGATACTCGATTCCTCGATACCCATAGTCTTGACTGGTATCATAATAATCGATGCTTCTCTTTAGTATTCAATAAAGAACGCCTCAAATGGTTTGGAGATAGTGATGGGCATAATCAAATCGAATTTTATTTAGCTGTAATGTTTTTGATTACTTTTCCAATTACTTCACTACAATATTAAAAATCAATCCATTCACAATAATCAAAATAGATTTAAGAATAAATAATGGTTTATCAAATTTTACATATTTAATTCTTAAAACTTTGCCTATATGGCTAGTGCTTATCAAGTAAAACTCAATGAGAACACTCACATAGATTTTAAACAAATAATAGATCATACACAGAGTTTACTTGACAATTTTATCAATGCTAAACTTTAGTTTTAATTCATGAAACTCCACATGAATAATAATAGCAAGTAAATTATTATCTTTGATTAGATGTTCCTAGATCATCGATTTAGAAATAAGAATAAATATGCTTGTTTAGTTATGATTAATTTTTTACACTTGGCTGTCATGGCTGCTGACATTTACTGTAGTTCATAAGAGACATGTTTATTGGTTAGATTTTTTGTAACAAGTGAATTTTCCATATAAAAGCAACAGTTTGTTGTATAGTTATTCCTTGATTTCTTCCTATATCACTATTACTTTATATTATTTTATTTTCTGTACATCATTGTGAAAGTGAAAGTGTAATGTTTTATAAGACTCGGATTTTCACTAACGATTATCATTTGTCATAGTAAGATAAATATTATCTTCTCCTTGTTTTTATGAAACTTTTTCAGACTCAACCTTTTTATGCAAAAGCAATATTTGCGATAAAAAATTTAATTCCTTAGCAATTCTACAACCCTAATTAAATTTTAAGTCAACATAAGTGTTTTTGTTTTGTAAATAAAAAACAATTTGTTAGCATTACAAAATAAGTCTACCATAATCATTATTATTTTCTTCATTCATGATAAACTAAATACCACTTTTAAGAAATCCATTAAGAACTACTGAAGAACTGGAAATCGCCTTAGATTTGTGGTTGTCTTGGATTCGAGTAAATATGGTATTTGATAATTTTAAGGACTCACCATCATAATTAATTTATTATGAAAGTGTTCTCTTTGTGGTTTATACATTAGATATGAAAAACAAATTTTCATTTGCTAGTGGTGACCAGCATTTAACACTGGAGCTCTGCATGGGCTCAAAATGTTGAGCACCTTGTTAAAGGATATTTCTTTGCCTTGTTTTATTTATAGTGATGAAGGACTGATTGTTTACTCTTCTCTATGCATGTTTGGATGTGGTTTGTGAAATGAGGAGTGTGAGAAAGAGGGATGCGAGGGAAGAGGGAGGAAGAACCTAAAAAAGAGGGTATTGTACAGCTTGTTATTGGAATGTCAAGGTCAGCAACTGAGTAGACTGGTGTTAAATGGAGGAGAATATGAGGTTTAGCCAACTATCTTTATGTTAAAACTAAAAATCACTAATGTTTAACCTTCCCTCTGGTAGGTGGTTGACACTAAACGAATAGCTATACCCCAGATGGACATGGCTCGAGATCAACGCAAATGAAAAAAACTGGTGCTTGTATCAAACATTTAAAAAAAAACACTTTTAACTAGAATTATGCATTAAAGATCCAATAATTCAAAAGAAACTTTCAAATTCAGGTTCAAGATTTGGATTCAGGAAATATAGGATTAGATCAATCTCTAATTTGAACAATGTAAGATTTTTTCTGTAAGTAAATTACACTCAAAGCAAATGAATAATGAGCATAGCGCTTACCTTTCCCATGGAAAGTTTTTCTTTTCGATTTTCTTGACAATCTCCTCTGGCATTTTCCTGAACTGACGAAGGGGTGACATGGACTGCCACATGCGCCGGTCTACCATCTTGCATAAAGACAGTGCTTTGTCTGCTAACTGGGCCCAGCCACGATACAACACTGTGAACAAGACATTATAGTACAATACAATGAAACAGTATTTAACACCTACTTTCAGGATTTGCAAAAGTTTTTATCATCAAACTTGGAGTACATTTGTAAGGAGCAATAATGCTGATTGTATCTTACCTATCTCAAAGATGGCTCTCATCAGCCTTGCTGCTGATTGGGTGACGTACACCATGTCAGACATGAGAGCAAACCCTTCCAGCTTAAGCTGTGATATGAATGCTTGTAATAAGACATTAACTTTGGCACTGGGCTCCTCGATGCTCTCCTGCAAACATATAATAAAAACTGGTAAAAGAACATCTCATGGCTGATTAACTGGGAAATTAGATACTATAATAATTATGCTGTCTTCTAAAGAAAAATACATAAAACCCCAATGAGTTGCAAAACTTGGGTGAACTTGGATTTGTTCAAACCTTGACCTTTTGTTATAGAGCTGCCAGTAAGCTAACTCTGCTTGTGTATATTTTTTGATTGCTATTTTATTGAAGAAGGTATGTGATGCTTCTAAAATGTCAACTTTTCTCCGAATACTCAATGGCTTAGAAACTATGAAGGATGGGTGTACGAGACTTGGACAACTCAGCTAACAATGAATGTGTCAACAGTTACCTTGATAGGGATTGGAACTCTCTCCATGAGCTTCTGCAGTTCCAATTTTTCCTCCTCTCTGACTGTGATGTTACGAAACTCTCCAGACAGTGAAAATACTCTGCAGACACAAAACACTATGTTCATACCACCACTACTTCAATTCAAATAGGTGTTGATACATGTCTGTTAAGTAAGAAACAGAAGTGAGAAAAGACAAGATGTTAGAATGATAGATGAAGGAAGAACATTGAGACAGGATAGGAAGAAAATGAGCTATGGAGGAAATATTTTGAGAAGATGTTCAACCCGGAACAAGAAATGGATGAGCATTAGATAAAGGAGCAGGAATAAATGGCATAAGAGGAGGAAAGAGGTACCGCACGCAAAGAGGTGGAGGATGCTGATGTGCCATTGTACAAAAATATATGAGAAAATACTGGAAAAGAGAATAAAAAATAAAATGAAAAGAAGGTGGAGGGAGCAAAAGCATGGATTTGAGGTCTACAAGAGACTTAATCTTCTCTATCCGATAGCTGATGGAAAGAAGAGATGAATATGGCAAAGGCTTGGTAATGGCATTTATGGATGTGTAAAAGACAGAAGTGGAAGGACGGTTGGTAATGAAAGTGAAAAGCATGCATGAGGATAACAGGAGTTGTGCTAAGACTGAGGGTTGGAGGACAGAGTGGTTCCAAATAAAAAAAGGAATTAAGCAGGGAGGTCCCTTTCACCAATACTATTGGTAATGGTAATGGAAATGGTCATGAACAAAGTGGTAGGAAAACTCAGGGTGGATAGAATTAAAGCCATGATGATTTGATGGTATAGGAGAAGGAAGAGGAAGTACAGGAACAACCACAAGCATGGAATGAGGAAGTGAAAGAGTGTTAAGTGATGGTAATGATAAGGAAGAGGGTAGAACCTAGTAAATGTATGTAGTTGGATGGGGCAGAGCTGAGAAAAGTGCTGAATGTAAAATAACTTGGGAGCATGATAAGGATGAAGGTGGAAGTAGAGAGGATGTAATGATAAAGAGGACACCAGGGAGAGTTGTTCTATAAGTGTGTAAGGGACCTTATACACAGAAGAGAAGTGCCCTTGCAGTGTAATGAAATGCTGTACAGGGCGCACTTTGTACCCATTGTCACATATGCAGCAGAAACATGGAAATTGAATTTATGAGAGATTAGGGAATTGGAGGCTATGGGAATGAAGTTTGTGAGGAGCATGTTGCCTGTGAGGAGGAGAAACAAGATTAGGGCTATAGGGAGTACATGAGAGAGTAGAGGAAGCAAGAATAAGATATTATGGGCATGTAATGAAAATGGAAAAAGATAAGATGCTAAAGAAAGTGTTGAAAATGAAGTATGTAGGAAAAAGACCACAAGAGAAACCAAGAAAGAGATGGGAGGTGCAGATAACAGAAAATGTTCAAGTGAGAAGAGAAGAAATTAGAGGAGGAAGAATGGTGAAAGGATAGAGGATGATGCTGATGAATATTTGGATTTATTTTCAGCTCTACACTAAATGAAATTCACTTTAATGCGAAATAAAAAAAATAAGAATTCATTCAAACACATGTTAAATTAGTACACTTAAGGAGTAGAAATTTATTCACATTATAATGTACATTGAAATAGTCAGGGTGTCAAATATATTCAAGATGAGATTTTGAAAAATATACTTAACTAATACCAAGAGATGTATACAAACCACACTTTACAATTTTTAACACAAATTATTGTTTTATTTCTATCTATCTAGCAATGAATATATATATATATATCACTTTGTGTGTGTGTGTGTATATATATATATTAGGGCTTTGCGAGTAATCGTATTTAGATCTCGATCTCGTCGCTTAGGCTCAAGACCGAGATCGAAAGTTTTGTAGGCTCATCATTTTCGAGCTTCCACTTGATGTACTTAATAATCAAATTTTAAAACGAAATAGTAAGCACAGTCTATTTAATTGAGATAATATCAAAATTTTCACTTATAAACCATTCGGTTACTTAACAAATTGTTAAAAATTAATTTCAATTTTAACATTAATAACGTAATAGAGCTCTAAAACCACTTTGACCAGTAAACCTATTCAGTATTGTCGTCTGTTTTGAATTATACTTGAATGAAGCTGTTTACTTGTATTGCCATGACAAAGCAATGAAAATAAAAATAGCTAAGAAGAATACTGAATAATTGAATGATTCTTTTTACTATTTTTACCCGGTCCCTTTCGAAAATAATAATGATTTATGTTAAATTAAAAATGTAATATCAAAAATATATTGTATTAAATGTTTTCAAACTTAAGATATTTAAAACAATTATTAATTAATATGTTTATCTACAAAAATAGCTGTAGTTTAGCTACTATTTAGTTATAAAATTATGTTGGTCAGCCTGTTTAAAATCTATGTTGTTCTTATTTATTGCAATACATATTTGACCATACCTATCACATTTATATTAGAAAAGCAGTTACTATTTTATATTGTTTGCTAGAAACATTATTTTTAATTTTAAAGTATGATCATCAACATTTATAAGCATTAAAAATTAAATTGAAGTAAATATCTCAATAAAATAATGTCTAATGAGAGCTCGTACGATGCACATGTTCAACTCTGCATAGAGAAATGGAAATGAAACAGAGACGTGATCAAGCTAGATTACACTAAGGAATAATAAACAAAATACAAAACACTTCCAATTTTTAATTGTTTATGATTCTTACGTTTTCTTATACAGTAAATTAAGTTACTGAAGAATATTCTGGGGAAATATTAGCTTTTTAAAACACCAATTGTATTAACTTTTAATCAATACAGTGTAGAAACACTCTACAATAATGTAAAGTGATAGTGAAGGAAGCCAACCTGAAAGGATAGTTAGGTTAGGCCTAGATATGAACAAACACACTTCTCTATTTCTCTTACACTTTTACACTTTTTCAAACTTCCACAATTGCAAATTGTTTTGATTTATCGAAATGTTTATTTTTCATATGAAAATATTAATGAAAAAATAATATTCCTGAAAATTCTAACTAATGTGCAACTGTGGAAGTTTTGCAGAAGTGGAAAGCGTAAACGTTTAAGAAGACATGAAGAGAGAAGTTTGTTTGTACCTATATAGGCCTACCCTAACTATCCTTTCATATTGGCTTCCTTCACTATCACTTATTTTACATCATTGTACAGTGTTTCTACACTTTCTTGTTATACATTTCCAAGCCATCATGCAATTATTCAAAGGCATATTTATGTTTCTTTACTTGGTGGATAGATCTGAATACTAAGGGTGCAATTATAACCAGATACCATGTTTTATGGAAAGATTAAATATTCCAAAACTTACTGGAAAAGATGAGCTCTATTAAACAAATTAAATCAAACATTCATGATCCATCAAATAGGTAACCATGGCTAAAAGATTGGAAACTGCTGTATTGGACATTATTGGGGATCAAAAGTTAAAACTATGATTACAATTTGTCAGAATATAAAGTGAGTCTTACCTGAAAAGCTCTATTTCACTAAGTGTTCTCTTCAAGAGTTGGTTATATGTTGCCATTGTTTCATGAGTGCAGTAGTAGTGACTAGCGATTCTTCCCAGTTCTGTGCCCTGTTTAACAACATATTCATGTAAGGTAAAGAAAATAAACACCAGATTTAGATTATAAAGGACTATTAGTAAAAATATACAAGATGACCATAAAGTCCCATTCCTGAGGACTGTCTTGTTAATGGTTCATGTATTATTTCAGGTGATCTGTTAATTGTGTAGGCAAGATGTTGACCACAGAGCAAATAAATGAAGTGATTCTGTTTTGATAGTCAAGACTATCAAGGAATCTAGTTTGACATCCCTAACCATAATATATATTATAGTGTTGAAGATTAAAAATCACACAAGAGGGAGCTTTAAATGAGGTAAAGATTTATAGTTATTGTTACTCTTTAAGAAAAACTTCGTTTCACTTTTTTTTTAGGTAATTTTAATATATATTTGGAAGACTGTACAGGAAAGGTGGATAGAAAATGTATGAAAGGAAACAAAAATAATATGGCTGTTACAATGAAAAGAAAAGCACAGTTCAAACTTTACATCATTGCCACTGAACCAAGAAGTATTGGCTGCATCTTTAAGAAAATCGATCATCACCACCACCCAATCCCCTGACCTAGTTTTCATTATATCAAAACTCATCAGGGAGGAGTGTGAAAAATGCAACACAACTTCCTAAAATAGAATGATAGGACACTTAGAGAGGAACATGTAAAAGGAATAACATTAAGAACACAGGAAAAGAACACAGATAATTATTTTTTATTTGGTATAGATACTGTATTTTCAAAAATAAAGTCAAATCAATAATTCAGTATGGATCAATCCCAAATTAGTTTGAATTATCGATGTTCTACTGTATCAAAATATACGAGCATCCTATCTTTAGAAATGAAAGAATCCCTCTACTGTGTGAAGTATGAATAACTATATAGTTAAATACAGCGATCTCTTGGAGAAGACAGTGCTACCATTTGGCTGTGTGTTGAGAAGTTGAAATAATTGAGAAAGCCATCATGAAAATGAGTGTGACAAAATCATAAATAACTCAGTCAGTAAAGAAGTCTACATGAACTTTAAGGATAGGAAATCAAATACCTATCTGGGTGAAGTTTAGTTTAATTTAATCTAGTTTTTTTAGCAGCTTATCTCACTCACTGCTTGTTTGGGTTTTTAAAACACTTTGAAAGTCCTACTTAAAACGATTGTTGTCTTCGCTGCATTTCACTAACCGTTTGGAATATACATATATATTAATTATGCTGGTGGGTTAGGGTTGAGGAATATATAATGGATAGGAAATGCAACCAAATTTGTATGGAGGGGGAATGAGACACCACATAGAAACTACTCAATATTAAAATATCAATTTTTAGGACACATTATGAATTTACCAAACATATCTTAACACAAAGCCTCAAAGCAACACATTGTTTAGTGTTTAGTTTTAATTCCCAAGCGGGCAAACATTTAAAACACCATACATATCTAAAAATTAGTCACACAGTTTGAATTAAACACAGTATTTAAACATGCACTTGTAGCTAATTTATTTTATGTGTAATATACTATGGACAGTTTTTGGGGTTTTACAACTATGATCAATGATTAAGTCTCTCTAGTATTTTTCACAGGCATTCTAACTCTATTACCTGAAAGTGTCCTGTCTTGCGATCATATTTGACTAGTCCACTGCGCTCAAGATGAAGTGCAGCTGTGTGGATAAGATCCGCACGGTATTGTTCCAACAAAGGGTCCTCCTTCAGTTTGTCATGGGACATGCCATACAGCGTTGATGCTCGCAGCATCCTGGACATACATAACACAATCAATTGCTTGTTTATTGTTCATTCATTTGAAAATATTGTGGGGTTTAATAATCAAAAAACAAATTTATATTTCAAAGAAGGCACAGTAAGGAGTTATTAGGAAAAATAGAGCGAGAGAAACAATCTAGACTCTAGCCATTAGAGTGTGGGTTGCGAAACTTTGGAAAATATATGGACTTGGCTTGAAAAAATAAAAACTTTTGACAGTTATAAAGTAAAAATATTGACACTACTATGGATAAAATGTTCAATTTATGTTAAATTACAGCCATTCTGAACTGTTGTGTATATTACAAATTAATATTCATATGAAAAAAAAATCTTAAGTAATATAATATTGAAATAGAATATTTTACAAATGAGTCTCATGTACAGCGTAATATAATAAGAACAATATAAGATTTTTTCCAGCATAGAACAACTTGACCAAAAATGTTCAATTGAGTTAGTACAATGTGTTTCTAACAGTTTCTTTTTAAAAATTGAAAATGGAGTAATCCATTGTTTGTATACTATGTACTTTCTTCTTCTTTGTGTTTGATAAAGGCAACAATAACGAAATATTATTATATTTGTGTTAAAATGTGTGTGTGACTACTTCTACTATAGAAGACAGAAGAAAGGAAGAAGATGTCACCTTTGTGCATTGGACTCTTCCCACATTTTTCCTCTTTCCCTAGGTGGGCTTTCTTCATCAAATTTACTCTTAATAGTTTATTTTTCCTTTTTATTTAGTTTTATCACTTTCCTTTATTATAAAATCTATTATTATCATCATCATCATCATTACCATTATTATTATTAGCACCGCGTCTTACTACCCATTCGGGTTATACGCACTTATGCTNTCTTACTACCCGTTCGGGTTATACGCACTTACGCTAATGTGTAATGGTAGGGTGATTGTGAGATGAAATGGAGGACCTACAGTTTAACGTGGAATCCGAACCACGGTGGAGGCCTGGCATTCCCCACATTCACAAGATGTCTTGTCAGAGGTGAAGGAAGGGTTTGGTAATCAGATAAATGTGTACCAGGACCGGGAATGAACCCCGGCCGCCAGCACAGAAGTCTGACACCTTACCCCTAGACCGCCAGGTCACCACTTTTACTAAAGAAGACAGAAGAAAGGAAGAAGATGTCACCTTTGTGCATTGGATTCTTTCCACACTTTTCCTCTTTCCCTAGGTGGGCTTTCTTCATCAAATTTACTCTTAATAAGTTTATTTTTCCTTTTTCTTTAGTTTTATCAATTTCCTATATTATAAATATATTTTGATAAGAAAGTTAAAATAAAAATACAAAGTGATTTAAAATCAAAGACTAAAACTACATGCTTAACAATTAAACATACATTGGAAAGAGTGAACGCAATAATGTATAAATATGTATTATTATTTTCTTTTATATCTATTATTTATCTTCGCATAGAAAATAAGAAATATATTCGATTTTTGCGATATTTCGATTTCTGAGAGTACATTATTTTTAAAACACTAACATATTTTCGACTCTTGCAATATGTTCATTCCTAATTTATTAGGCAAGACTGGGTTTGAATATTTTTACAATTACTTCAAAAACATATTTGATTAAACTCTTAGTTAAAATCAGTTTAAAAACAAATTATGAATTAACAAGTTGTTATTTGATTCTTAAAACTTGATAGCACTTACTAAATGATCAGATTATTTGAATCGATTCTAAACAAATGATCGATATACAATACGTAAGTCAGTAGGTGTATATAAACAGTTTTATCAGTGTCTAACTGTTGACAGTATTTATTTTCCATGACACCCAACAAAATATATAACTTAAGGAACGTATGAAATAAATGGGTTATTTTTGCATAGTTTTATATAATTAAAACCATTTGGGTAGTAGGAGTTAGGTCATGTTTATTTAATCATCACTCTGGCCTATGGCGAGTAAACCTATACGTCATGGCTGCTGACTTTGCATCGTGTGTAATGTGTACTTTTTCTCTTAAAAAAAACTTAATTTGTTTTATTTATTTTGAGCTTATTTGTAATTCTAGTTTTGATTTTTAGTTTTCGAAGAGCTTTAATGTGTTCATTAAAATATTTACAAAAATGTCCGTTAAGTGAAAGTTTCAGAAGTAAGCATGCGCTGAAACGGTCGAGTCCAAGTTTCCCATAGGGTTGTAAGGGTAAGGTATTAAGCACGTTATATTTTCTACACCTAAAAATTTTTTTTAAAGAAGATTTTATTCATATTTATCTTTTTTGTCTGACAAAATAATGATTATGGATTAAGTTGTGCTTTTCAGGTAGGCCAAACTTAGTAATTTTTGAATTTAAAAATCAAAATATCGTGCTTTGTTTATAAGGTGAAAGATTCGACCAGCAAATTCAATAAAACACAGAATACTCGAATCTCGAATACTTGCCAGGATTCGGTGGATTCGAAGATTCGAGTGGCCCATCTCTATCTATAATTTATTGTTAATTTGTTTTGAATACTTGTGTGAATCTTATTGTTTATGAGATCCTTCCTTGGCGACTAGTTAAAAGAACTATAGAATTCAACTCACTGACACTTTTGTTATCTAATTTAAAACATTTGGTTTTTGTTTGTTAAATAATGTATTTCAAAGTTTGGTTTATTTAGTGTATTTGTATTAGAATTTGTGATTTCACCCTTTTTTACATTTTGTATTTTTTATGAAATGTGTAGCCAACTCGAGATTCGGTTTTGTAGTTACAAACTGAGATTATGATTTTAAAAAGAAACCATGTAAAAAATAGTAAAATATTTAGTGACCTACTTAGCTATTTTTATTTTCAGTGCCTTTTTTATGGCATTAAAACTTCAATTGAGGATAACTATAAATAAATAAAAATATTGAATTAGTATACCTGTCGAAAGAAGTTTTAGAGCTCTATTACTTTATTGCTTATTAATGTGAAATTTGATGTTAATTTTAACAATATGCTAAGTTAGCATACATTTATGTCAGAAGTATGCATAATTTTCAACTCTACAGTCTACTAAAATATATTTTGTAGGCAAAACCAAATGTTCAAGTAGATGATTTTTTTAAATAACATCATGAGTGTTTATTAACATTGACATATTTTATGAAATCAAGGTAAAAATGTTCTCACCTGATGTATAAGTAGGTATAGCCTAACCATGTGACAGCATCCCTGACATTCTGGATGGTCCCCAAGACTATCTCTGCATTGAGCATGTCAGGCAGTTTGGTGACAAACTGAGACTCTATGGGCAGTTGTTGGTTCAGCAAGGACAAGTAGTACTGTAACTCACTGTGGTTCGTAATAAGGATACCCTCCCCCTTGGTGTCGTACTGTGGCCGACCAGCTCGACCAAGCATCTGGGGGAAAAAAAAATTAATACTGGGTTGTGAAGATCAACAATCAAACCATCAGTTGTCTAAAAAAAAATTCAAATTTTTATTCTGTCTCCCATAGGAGGGGATAAAGCTACTAAAAAAAACAGAAAACTAAAAAATTTCACATTTTTATCAGCCAAAAATCTTGGAAGGGCTCCAAACAAGCCAGTTTTCTCACCTTAGGTAAGATCTACTGGTACCGTGGTTCTTGCAAAAATAAAAATAAATTGGTTTGAGTGTTTTGCGTGCTTCCCATTGAGAACTATGCTAAAAAAAACTTTAATTTCATCGGTCAACTTTGATTCTAAGTAAAATTTCAAAAATATACCAAAAAATTAAATTTAAAAACCTCAAAACAATCAGAATATTCTTCTGGGTACAGTGGTTTTCGAATTTTCTCAATTGGAAAAAAAGTTATATAGCACTTTGCACAAATGCTTTCTGTTGCAAAAATTGAGGTGTTCCGACCACCATTTAGGGCCCTTCACCCAAATGGTGAGGAATAAATAAAAAGAAATGTTGAACTCTCTAAACATGTATAAACAACTGGGGGGGAAAAAGTGTGGCAACCTCCTCTTGTTGAAATGGCATGGAATGACCTAACTTGTTAAATCATTGTCCTTTAGAGAACTATCATAGTAGACTACATGTTCTTTATCCATTGTAGAATAAGCTTATTTAAAAAGTACACAGTGAGGATATGGTTTGTCTGTTGATGTGGGAAGTCAAGCAATCATGTTCTATATGTAGTCTTAAAAGAGCAACATTAGCTAACACTGGGTTTTCTGTGGTAATTTTCTTGTTGTTGAAACCTTACTACCTTTTATTTGTACTTGTATTTAGTATATTTACAAGTTTTAATTTTCTCTTGCTTGTACAGCTTTCTTAATAATAACTTTTGCAGTGGATAATGATATTTTTTTGAGGCTTTATTGTAGAAATAAATCCTTTTATGCTTGGAAGTCCGCTTTCTTGTTACCCTTTATCCCGCAATGTGATGGAATCCACTGTAGATGTATGTATAGGTCTTGAAGATGTTTTATGGCATGGTGAATGTAAAATATTTTTCTACTTATAAGTTGGTTTTTCCTGTGTTGTAATTTGTTCTTACAACTCAGTTTTATGATCAAATTCTATTTTGTCAATAGAGCATGGCTTGATGATATATTTATTTTCCCTATTTAATACAGATTGCCTATTTATATAGCATTAGACACTATCTTCATTTACAAAATATTTTGGATGTTCGTTTCAGTCAACAAACGTTAAAATAGCCTTCGAAAGCAAAGAAAGTAGACTATATTTGATATTAAAATTGTAATAGGGATAGTTTACCCCGTCCAATTTGATGTTCACCGACAGTGGAGGCCCACCTTGTGGGTTGCTGGGTTACAGTGGAAAGGAATGGGAAACAAGAGGTTAATTCAGCAACGTCTCTCGAACTATAGTGGTTTCTTAATAATAATAAAAAAAGGCTACATTAGTGCCTGTAACATACGACTCACACGCGAAAAACAACACAGTGCACCCATTACAGCAGACACCCTATGTGAACTGAACTCGAACTCTTCAAAAGACCAAAAACCTTCTCTCCCCCCCCCCCCC
>CABEEJ010000367.1:42665-98776 GCA_901482245.1 Timema douglasi | reverse complement strand
CCCCCCCCCCCCCCCTCTTAAACTCTCAAAAACGGAGGGAAACCCTAAAAAATGGCGGGACTTTCTCCACAACTGCGGGAAAGGTCTTAAGAACAAACATCAAATACAAAACCAATACCAAAAGAAACTAAGTTAAATAAATTATTACACAAAAGCTAATTTATAATATTAAATTCATACAGTTCAGAAGCTGAACATCAGCTGATTATGACAGAGTAAGTCAATATTAAAAGATCTAATTCAAATGCTGTACATTTGCGTGTCGTGAACATTCATTTGTAATTTACAAAACAGCAAAAAATGACCAAAATTAGATAAAAAAAGGTATATTTATCTATCTTCCTCTTTTTAATAGAAAAATATATTTTAAAGTCTGTTCATATGATTCTTTCACATAGCTTATTCTAAATTTAAAACTTAATATTTGATATAAGGTACAAACGAGGATATTTTATAATTTCTGGAGAGGGTGGGAAATGCCTTCAAGGAAAATGTTTTATCTTCTGCATTCATTGGTTGTTGGGCACTATCCCCATCAGTGAGTTGTTTGTACCTGCAATACATCGAGAGCTCCAAGCTCCACCCAGCGGCCCTTCTCAGGGTTGTACACCTGTGTGCCCTTAATGATGACAGTGTGAGCAGGAAGGTTCACACCCCATGCCAGGGTTGCCGTGGAAACCAGCACCTTAACAAATAATTATATTCCTCAACTATAAAAATGATACCTGTAGCCTATTTTAAATCATATTTGTCTAGTGGTTAAAATTAGGAGGGATAACTAACACACTCTTGGTGATACTGGAGCAGAAATTGTTTGAAGATAACACGTTTTTAAGAACAAACAAAAGCTTGTCTTAAAAATTGTGTTTTTTTAAACAATTTCTGGTCCAGTATCACCAAGGTAAGTGTACTGGCTATCTCTCCTAATTTAAACCATCATTTAGCCTAGTGATCTATTCCAAATTGCTCATAATTATTAGTAATAACTGAATATTTTACCCTACTATTAAAAGATTTTGTTTGACAATTATATAAATTATTAATAATACACACTATATTAGTTAATTAGCTAATATATTAGTAGATTTTAACATATTATATTGACTTATATATGTTCATGCAGCTGTGGAAGCTGTAGAAAACCACAGTAAAATTCCCACAAAATCCAGGAAAACCAACAATTAGATTTCTAAGAGTAGGAGAAACTTTTAAAATAACTGGTGTGACCAATAGAGCATTAATCAAGATTGATTCTCCAAAAAAGCAAGTAGTATTCATTGACCGACATAGAAATCATCATCTGAATTGTGTGCAGCAAATAATTTTACTACAGAGATTCAAAACAGTCTCTGAGCCCACCATAATAGAGTTCTTAGAAATATCAAATTGTTTCAATTTCTAAAACCATGTATGTGTATTTTACCTGAATATGCCTGTCTGCGAACAGGTCCTCGACCAGAGTTCTGTCCACACGGGTCATCCCAGCATGATGGATGGCGAATCCATAAGGCAGCAAATCTTTCAGTTCAGTATTCTAGAAAACAAGCAGAATTAATGAAAGTGTAACTTTCACATGACTTAAGTAAAAATATATATATATATTTTTTCCCCCAAATTAAAAATATCTAAGTGTGCATTATAAACCTCCCCTTCCCAGCTCAATGTGAAATTGTAATGTGCATGATTTTATATGAGTCTCAAATTTATTTCACACTTTTATGTAAACAAAGAAAACTTACTAGAAAAGTGTCTGTCAAAAATGTAGTATATTGATAAGAAAGATAATAAGCCTTTGCAAAGCTAAAAAAAAATATTTAAATCTTTATATCCATATATGTATTTAGAATAAAGTACAAGGTGGATAGAAAACATATAAAATAATAATAATAATAATATTTACACTGTGTCTTACTACTCGTTCGGGTTATACGCTTTAAGTGCTAATTACGCTAATGGATTAGGAAGGTTGAATTAGAGGAAGTGAACCCACATTTGTGTGGAGGGAGAGTGGAAAACCATTTAGGAAAAACCATCCCCAGTTCACCCGACCGAGATTCGAACCTCGATCTCCTCGTCCTCAGCAGTCGAGCTCAACAGGACCAGCGCGTTAGCCAACTACGCCACCGAGGCGGGTGAAAACATAAAAGGGAACCAACAAAATATGGCTTTAACAATGAAAAGAAGAATACAATTCATACTTTACATTGCTTCAATTGGACAAAGAAGTAATGGCTGGCTGCATCTTGAATAAAATAGATCGTTATCACCCAATACCCCGACCAAGATTTAATTCTATCGAAGTGTGTAAGAAGGGAGTGTGAAACGCACAACACAACTTCCTAAACGAGTAAAACCAAAAACAAAAGCGAGAAAAAATAAATTCCTAGGGCTAGGATTTTTATGATTTTGTATATTTTTTTTGGCAAACCTAGAATGTTGTTTAAGGCTCTAGTCTGTGACTATTCGGATAGATCTACACTTGGTCACGTGATTGCCAATGCAGCTATCAACGCCACAAACCAACGCGACACCGCATAAGTAGACTATTTGGATAGAGACCAAGAGTATACAAATGTATTTCATAATAATCTAAGCTAACTTAAGTAGCTTTGTTAGGGCATATTGTCACATTTTTCTGCGTTTTTACAAGATATGGAACATTTTCTGTTTTTTCAATAATTTTAGGCAGTTTTTGCTAATTTTGATATTTTCAATATAAAATACATAATTGTATGATTGACTGAGAAAATTTAAAAGCGAGTGCGGGGGAGGGGGGAGGGAATGCAGTGTTTGAGTTTAGAACATATGTACATGCATCATAAAAAATGGTGATGCCACCACAGCGGTAAGAATATTTCCACCCCTCCATTGTTTTTATTACAGCATATCTTTTGTTGAAAAATTTTCAGTTTGGTACAGGTACTGTAAAAAGTTAAATTATATTTACTATTATAAGAGGTTTTTTTTATCTTGTATAGGACATGTTTTAAGGCAATACATTTTTAGTTTGCCACAGAAACTGTAAAAAAAATATTAAGTGGTTTTTGTTGGTTATTCTTTATTTTGGTTTTATTAATAAAGTTAGAAAAATTGGTTGGTAAAATAAAAAATGTCTGTTGACACAGAAACAGTCAAAAAATTAGATTATATTTCTTGAATTATTTTTGTTTTGTTTCATGAAGCTATTGATATCAGAATTAATTTTGCAAGGAAACAAAAAATTATGTAAATCTTATTGGTAATTTTTTTGTTTTAAAGGGCATATTTTTAGTTGTTTTTTTCGGTCATAAATGCATTTTTTTATAAAGCATTTACTAGCAATTTTTAGGGAATAAAAATCCTAAAGCTGTAATTCAAACTAAGATGCTTAGTGGATGAGTTGAATGTATGATTTAGACTCTGAGTTTAATAGGAAGATCATTATTTGACAACTAGAAAAGTTTCTTGAAATAGGTTCTTTAATTCATACGTCAAATCATGTGATCTACAGATGTACCTTTGATAAAGGCCTATGCTATAATATTTACATAAGTTATAGTCTGAACTGACTAAAGCGACTACACTTTCACCTATATCATCAGTGCACGTTGATTTGAGATCATGAGCGTGGGACGAATCCTGGATAGCTCAGTGCTAGAACACTGACACGCTAAGGTCTAGGGTTCTATTTTATTCTCGTTCCTTTGACACTTTGAATTGAAGAATAAAACAGTAAAATACTATCCAAGTGCCAAATTACTAGAGGAAGAAAAAACAGACAAAATAAATGTTGCAACTTGTCACTCAGGTGATCCATAATAAAATAAATTTGAAATTCTATTATGTACTATAAAATGATATAAAATCAAAGTATCGGGGTATAAATCGAAAAGTACTTGTATAAGATCAAAAATTATGTAATTTTACAACTATTAAATAACTTATAGAAATTTTATTAAAAATAATGTAAATACATCATTGCATATACTTCATATGCATGTCTAGCTAGAATAAATTTAATCCCCATATATTAACTAATTTACCTTAAAATGAGTATATAAAATGGATAAAATAGCAAGTTTGACTACTTATAGCTCGAGAACTGTAATGATATGAAATCAATAAATCAATATTTATAGCTTATATTTATACCCTTATTAAAATAATGCAATAAAATTTTGATGGTCGAATGACCTTAACTATAAAAATCTAAATAAAGGCTTTAGTACAGGTTAATTTAGCGTGGTTAACTCATATTGGTGTTAATAAGGAATAAATGTCAAGCTCGTCTAGTGTGGTTTGCCGGTGAAGGGGGTGTCAGGGTTTAAATGAATGCTAGGTATACCAAAGGTGTTTCCCAAACTCCCTTTACCAAAATGGGGGAGACAAGCTTCCAAATTCTACCTTTTTAATTCCTACCTCTTTTAGTGTAGGCTTTGGTAAATGTGGATAGCACAAGCAAGCAGCAAGACACAATGCAAAAAAAAAAAATTTGGTTGGTTGCATGATTAATGCACTCTGGTAAAAACTCTTGCCGTCCATATTGTCAACAATATCAGTAAAATATCCATCAATCAATAGGCTACCTTGACTTGTTCCGCTTCTGTCCTCAGCACCTCCATGGAGGCCGATCCCTCCCTCAAGAACTGACCTAGCGTGTCCTTCTCCAGACACATGTCCCTGATGGCTCGGGCAGTCTTGCCTGCAATACATAGTACATTCTCAAGCTTCATCCACACACTCAGAATCAGTAAGGACCATAGTTAATGAGAATAAATTGACTCAACAGTGTCCACAGAGTTCTTATCTGCAAGTCAGTATTCATAGCACTCTGTGTAAATTGACTAAACTTTAATTTAGGGCTGGGCCAATCGACTGTTTTACTGATCATGCTGATGCTAATGCTGACTAGGCTGATCATGTGATGTTGATTATTTGGTTTATTCAACTTTAAATATTACAAAGATTAATAATACTAAAATTTAACTGTTCAAGGGGGCCATTTTTATTTTGTTCAGTAAAGTAAGTTTGTTTATACAAGTTTAATTTAAAACTAGAATTAATTTAAATATAATTCACTTAATCGTTGCTCCTATCACATTTTAACAATCGTTTAAGCTAAATTGACTCCACTTTTCTCATTGTTATGTTTATTATAGATGTATTTTTTTGAAATCGGTTTATATAATGCCATGGGAAATATATTAATTTTAGGATGAACACAGAAAAAATTTTGTTCATTAAATTTGTCGGGATTTAAATAAGTGTAGTTAATTTAAAAATAATATTAAGTAGTTTACTGATGTGTAGATTAAATACTATAGATATAGGTTCTAAATCCATGTGGCAGTTTTGAAACCTCTGAAAGTTCCTTAGTTTTAGCTTCCCTCAAATCTTCCTCTCTTGGTTCAGCCAGTGTTTACTAGGTGACATTATGGATGACCTTGGAAATACAATCACTTCACAGACAACCCATTATACAGTTTTTCTCACTCAGTGACCTTTCTATTCTCACTCCCTCCCCTCCTATTTCCCATCTCCTTGTTATTGAGAAATATAACTGTTTACTCAGTCAATAGCCCCTCCCCCCTTTCAATCCCAATCCTAGCTACAAAACAGAGGACAAAGCTGGCTGGTCTGCCAAGAGTTTAACACTGAGTCACCAGTATCTGTCATGCCCTCCCCCCAACCTCCCTAACAAAAGCTTTGCTTATTTGATGATAATCTGATTGATAGCTGGCACCAGCCCAGCCCTACTTTAATTTTATAAGGACTGGGAGATATAGCAACAAAGAAACTGTGACAGGTAGACAAATTAGTTAACATTGAAGCGCAAATTGAAACAATAGCATCAATAATACAAAAGAAATGAATGCCAATTTTTAAACGTATATTTTCATTTATCAACTTTTAATACCAATACCTAGATAATTTCAATTGATTAAGGGTAAAAATAATTTAACTATAACACTAAATAAAACATTGAATCATAAAATGTTGATTGTGTTTATCGAATCTGCTGAGTTTGTTTTTATTTCAACGAGTCTAATTGAAAAATGTATTATTCTTTCCAATTAGTCAGCAATGTGTGCACAGAAATAAAAATAATTAGGACTTAAAGACTATAAGGATACAAGGCTTCACTTGAGGAAAGAAATAGTTTTATTTGATGGTTTATTTCCTACTCAATACCATATTGACCCGAAAATAGGTTGCTCCCAAATATAAGCCACACTCCAAATTTACAAGCATTTTCATAGGAAAAACAAAGTTAAAATAAAATCACTGTATGTAAATCATAGAGGTGTACCAATTTAGTAAAACCAATCACTGATATCGATTGCTGATTGTTTAAAATAATCGTTCACGTTATAATTATTTACACAGATTAATCCCAATTATCAAATATGTATTAATAACTATTGGGCAATATGCTTAAGAGAGTGATAACAGTTGATGTAATAATATAAAAAGATTGTATGCATACAAAAAGATAGTTTATGCATAACCGGCTAAAGTTGGTACTTGATTGTTAGTTTTATCAACGGTATGAACTTATATTTCTTTATCTGATTATGTAGTCTCTGCATAGCCCACAATCCAGATGTATTGTGTATATGTGGTTTTTTTTCGATTTTGATCACTAAACTCCTATCTAGAAAATTTTGAATTAAATTCTACTTAAAAAAAATAATTAATTGACATAATAATCGCTGATGCACACTGATAATTGCCTGATTATTAGGGGTCAGCGAGCTTGGGTTTTTTCATTCGAGTCAAATATTTCTATAAGTTCCTGAGTTTGAGTATAGGCCTATTCATAATTTTAAAATCTTGAAAAGTATATTAAAAAACATGTTCTTAAAATATGAATTACACTAATTTTTATAATGTTTAAAAATGAGGTGGCCCAATGGCTAGATAATTTTATAATAAAAGAAATTGATAAAACTAAAGAAAAAGGAAAAATAAACTACTAAGAATAAACTTGATGAAGAAAGCCCACCTAGGGAAAGAGGAAAAATGTGGGAAGAATCCAATGCACAAAGGTGACATCTTCTTCCTTTCTTCTGTCTTCTATAGTAGAAGTAGTCACAAACACATTTTAACACAAATAAAAAAATATTTCAGCATTGTTGCCTTTATCAACCACAAAGAAGAAGAGTGTACAAATAACACAAACAATGGATTATTGGGGTGGCTTGATTTTGGGTTAGTACAGTAAATAAAAGTGTAAATATTTAAAATAAATTAAATAAAAGTACATCACTAAACATATAGTTTTGGCTTTTATCAACCTAAGAATAGTGTGAGGAATGGCCCCAGGCTGGAAACAATTGATGATATTGATTGACTTAGAATTGTGAAGAAGTGAATTACCATAAATCTGTTTTGAGTAATCAAAAATGTGTAATTATACAGAATTTTAGAACTTAATACTATAAAAGATTTTTATTATTTTCAATATTTGCACACCCCTAGCTACTCTATGGGACTAAAGGTGTTCTTGAACCCAATTAAAAAGAGATCAACCTCCCCAGCCTGTAAGAGAGACAAACTACACGTACCCGTCTCTTTGCGAGAGTGGACAAATACCAGCACCTGGTTGCGCCCTGCATGCTCCATCACCTTCTCATATACTATCTCGTTCATTACTTGGAACCTCTTCATTGCCTTCTTCTCGGTGACCCCAATATACTGCTGCTCTAGGGCCACGGGCCGAAAACTATTGTCAAAGTAGTATAGTCCCTGTAGGAAACAAACCACTCTTTACAGCAGCACAATTTGAATATATTATAGTGGGGCATTTTGAAATTAGTACAAAATCATTTTCATTTCGTTGTGAATAGAAAAAAAATGTTACATGACTCAAAATTGAGAAGCTAATGTTGTACCTTTGAGGATTGTATGTAGTTATTTCGAAGAAGTTTTCAATTGCTGCAACAGATGGTGTTCTTTAGTGCTTAGCGCTTAACTTAAAATAAAGGTTGTTTAAAACGAGATGGACCTTGACACTTTAGTAATAAAAATATAACTTCAAGCCAAAATGGGTGACAAAATCAAACGTCTAAAACTTTTATCTGTATAGCTACTATATTAAATGCATTAACCTATTAGAAGATACTTTTTGTTTCAGTCGGTTGGTCATCACTGTTATTCTAAGGTGAAAGGAAATTAGTATAAATGTTTACTATGTTCATGACAATATTATATATGTGTGTATTTATTTACAAAGAATTTTTTTTTCACATAAAATTTTATGCATAAAATGAGCAGTGTAACAAAAAAAAAAAAGTTTGTCAGTATACAGATGGTTATTTGAAGTTTGGGTTCATACTTACAGTGCATGATGAACAGGCACCTTTCGCCTTATTAAGCCAACAGTGTTTGATCTATGAATCAATTAAATGTGGCCGTCTCGAGGCACATTTAATGGTGAAACATAGTAATCATGTAAATTCAAAATGGGAATATTTGAAATTACCAAAAAAGAAATATCAAACTAGATTAACACTCAAAACATCGATCTCTTCATGACTGCAACAAATAACCATACTCTTGAGGTTAGTCATGAAATTTATCTACTTATAGCATAAACTTTGAAGAATCATGCTATAGGAGAGGATATAATAAAGCCAGCATATCAGCTTTTCTCAAAATAGTTTTGGAAAAGGATGACAAAGATATTAAAGTTATGCCACTGAGTAACAATACAGTTTTCAACAGGATAGATGAGTAAATATGTCAAAGCATAGCTTATTCATGAGTTAGAATCAAGGGAATTCACAATACAGATGGACAAATTTACTGTAAGAGACCGTGAGATGGTCCTATTGTTGGCATATGTGAGATATATTGATAGTGAAGAGTTTTCTGCTGTGTGGGTTACTAGAAACCATGACTACTTCCATTGATACACACAATAAACGTAAACATTACATGGATGCAAACAATTTACTATTAGAAAACAGTGTATCTTGTGTGGCCTACCATGGTCAAGAAAAATGACTGTTTGAAATTAATGAAGAATGAAAATCCATAAATATTGCTTGTGCGTTGTGTTGTTCACAAAGAAAATTTAATTGCTTAAAACATTTTACCTGTTCTGAATACGATATTGAAGTTGGTAATAAAATGTATCAACACTATCAACGCTAATTCTAGATGTGAGCGTCTCTTTAAACAGTTTTGTGAGGATAAAAATGCAGACCATGTAAGATTATTGATTCACACTGATATAAATTGGCTGTCAAAGGGAAACAGCATGAAAAGATTCATGGACCTATTTGACATTCCTAGTGACTTTTTTTTTTGAAAAATTGAATATAATAAATAAACAGCTTCAAGGAGCAAATCTGACCCTTGTAGATTCAAAGAGCAGGATATTTGGCTTCATTACATTTCTGAAATTATGTCAAAATAATATTTGTACAAGAAAATTTACACAGGTTTATTGGCTAAATAAGTGTGAGCTGACTGTTACTGCTACACTTGTCGTTGTGGATAATTTGAAGATACTGGCTTGTGATTTAAATTACAGGTTTTCTAATTTAAAAGAAATGAATTTTCCATATTGGCTTACTCAGCCATTGCTAGTGGACCTGTCTGAAGTGGGCAGTAAGAAATGCCCGAAATGCAAAATGATGAGGCTGTGAAAACTATATTCCAAGTAAAAGGAACCATGAGGTTGCTCTGTGATGAGACAAAATAAATACCCAAATCCAACTGTTTTGGCAAGAATAACTAGTGTTACTATTCCCATCCTCATGTTTTGTGGATGTGGCTTAGTGCTGTAAGTGACTTACTACAGGAAAAAATAAACTGGCTGGTTATCCCAAAACAAGGGAACTTAAGACTGAAACTAACTAAACCATTGCTTGAAATCAAAAGCATTTGTAGTAAACACCAAGCTCGATGATCTCACTATGCCTCTACCAATGTAATAAAATTTAGCATAGATGTGTATAGACTTGTGTTTTATAGTATTATTTTGTTTTAGTAATTATTATAGTATTACCCTGTTCGGGTTGTATGCACTTAAGATAATGTGTAATGGTATGGGTGATTGTGAGATGAAATGGAGGACCTACAGTTTAATGTGGAATCCGAACCATGGTGGAGGCCTGGCATTCCACACATTCACAATTTGTGATTAATACACGTCTTGTCAAAGGTAAAGGAAGGGTCTGGCAATCAGATAAATCTGTGCCAGGGCTGGGCATTGAACCCCGGACCCCCAGCACACGAGTCTGACAACTTATCCCTAGACTGCCAGGTCACCCAAAGTGTTATAGTAATTAAATAGTTCTATCAAACAGGTGACAATCAGTTAACATATTATTAAAAATATCCTCCAAATCAATAGCATTAAATACAGTATAACAACACTATTAAGTGCAATAATAACACACAAACTCTAACTATTTAACTTACTGTTTCTGGTTTGACACGAAGGAATGTGGCGACGTCCTGATAGTTTGGCAGCGTGGCACTGAGTCCCACTAGGCGCACGTCTTCCTGAGTGGTTTCTATATTGCGAATTGTCCGCGCAACAAGAGTCTCCAGGACTGGTCCGCGATCATCATGCAACAAGTGGATCTCATCCTATAACACCACACAATCATAATATAAGGAATTGTTTTTGTTAGGAATGGACAGATATTACATTTTTTCTGCGCGATGGGTAAGGGACACAAAATGAGTAAAAATATCGAGATCGGGAAGGAAACAAAAAATTATATAAATGCTAAAATAATAGTTTAAATAGTGACTTGTTGTGACCCCTGTAAAGATGTGGTACTTACATTTGATGTATTTATAATTTGTCTGGTGACATTTTAAATACACTATATTACTTTTAAAATAAAGAAATATATATTCCTAGTATTTTTAAATTATCAATACACTCAAGCTCAGGAGCGTTTTGAAATAAACAACTTGAGTTCCAATAAAATGAAAAAACCCAAGCTCATAGATTTCTAGTAAATATTCATAAACACATCCTTATTATATACAACCTAAATACTCACAATAACAATGAGCCTGACGAGCTGAGTGAAAGTCTTTTCACCCCCTTTCCTAGTGATGATGTCCCACTTTTCTGGGGTGCACACAATCACCTGAGTCGCTTGAATCTGTTCTCTTGTTAATTGATGGTCTCCCGTCAACTCTGACACTGTCAAGTTGTATGTGCTCAGTCTCTGAAATTACACATTGACAAAATAAAAGTTATAAGTTATTCACGAGCCAAGTTTACCTAGATGACAGCTCGAAATGTTACTAGAAGTAATCCCTAATATATCACTGCACCAACAGCTGACATCTATCACTTTGGATGACTGTAATGAAAACAGATGGTAATATATTAATGTGATAGTTAACCAAGATGATTTAGGCCAATATTATTTATATATTTATTTGAGGTTGGACACAAAGTTTATTTATAGTTTTATTCCACTTAAAAAAATATTTACACCCCTTTCACAAAAACTTATAACGAACATAGCTTCAAAATGGCGACCAACGAATCTAAGCCATATGATTAAACATAAAGGTAAACAAGTTTTTTTACAATGATGCAGACACGCAGTTGATGAAAATATTTTATTCAGTTAAATATTTCAAAATATGATAAAATAATCATAAAATCATTTATTATATGTAAAAAAAATTACAAGAATTTTCTCTTTTCTAAGTAAATACGATGCCTGTATTAAAAGGTATTGATGTGTGCACTATATTATTAAACATAATCAATAATGTTCCAAAATGAAAAATAAGTACTTTTAATTATGTTTAAAATACTGTTTCGAGTTGGATAAAAAGAAATTATTTAAAAAAATGAAATAGTATGAGAAAGCTTGTTAACATTATTTTAAATGTAATATATAACAGGTAATTAAAGATCTTTCAATTTATAACCAAAACTGTGATCTTTTACAAGTGTTGGCAACCCAAAACCTAAACATACAATTTTCGAACTGTCATCCGGGTAAAAACCTATTGTGAACAGAATATATGAAAATTTACACGAATGTTATTATTTTAACAATCACATCAGAGTGTACACTGAGTGTATTTTAATTAGTGTCAAATATCTTAAGGCCGTATTAACATCGCCCTAACAATAAAAAATATTCATATAAATATGGGTCCAAAAACACTTAAGTTTCTGAGTTAGGAGGAACTTTATTGCTTAACAATATTAAATGATTAATAGAAATTAAGCTAGACAATCTATATATTTAAAAAGAAAAGTCCCGACTCACTGACTGACTCATTAACGACCAGCCCAAACCCTTGAACCTAGAAAGCTGAAATTTTGCACAGAGGTTCCCTTTATGATGTGCACAAGGAATAAGGCCAGATTTTTTGAAGTTCTCACAGGATACGGAATAAAGAGGATTTATATTTTCGCTTTAAAGTTGCCTTATTTTCTTATGAAATTCCCACAGAATAGGGAATAAAGAGGATTAATAATTAATGATTAATTTCAAAGATATAAGCGAAGTCATAGTCTTGCCTTATAAAATGGGAATAAACATATTAGAGTCGAAAATATGTTCGTGTTTTAAATAGAATGTATTTTCATAAATCGATATATCACAAGAATCGAATATATTTCTTGTTTTATACGCGAAGATAGATAATGGATTTAGACAATGAATGTTATTTCAAACAGTATTAATAATGAACATTTTTGTGACTGATTTAAATAATTGAATAGGTATGTGTTTTATAGTTAATAATTTTTTCATTATAATTTAATTCTATTTACACCTCTTATTATTTACTTAGTGACTTGTTTAATTGTATCTTGATCATTTTATGTGTTTTATTTTGAATAGTCAAAACCTTAAATATTTTGTGTGTGACTTCAAACCTGTTTAATGAGCAGAATACCCCAATATCCTTAAGAGAACTAGTTCACACAATGACATGTAAACGGCCAGCGACCCCAGGTCGATCGCGCCCATATTACAATACCATAAAAATCTGAAAATAGGATATACTTTTGCCCCGAAAACAACCTTTATTAAGAAATGATTTGATTATAAATATTGTTTTTTAAAATCAAACTTTGACATTATAAACTGTTACACTAGAAAATTAAATTATAATTGGGATACATTGATAATTATCATTATTTTACTAATTGCATTTAAAATGTATTAGTTATATCTAAGTGTTTAAATAAACTATAAGAAAATACAAAGCAAGCACCAACCCAAATTTTAAAAGGAACTTTAGCACTCTATAAGCTATATATTGGCTTTAATAAACATACTCTAAATTTTTGTGCTTTCAAAGTAGGTCTTCTCGTCTCATGTGTCTATATTTTTTTCATATTCTCAAATAAACATTGCCTAGAATTGAACAGATGTTTCTCGCACATCCCTACTAAAAATAAAATAGTGATTTTATGTTAAGGACCCTTTATTTTGAGAGTGAAGAAAATTATACCAGGGAATCATGGATTTAAACAGCAGGCAGGACAAAAATTGGTTTATAGTTTTGTTTTAGCCTACTTTATAGAACATCCACAACACACATAAATGGTGGAAGAATTTAAAATCCTAGGGATCCCAATCGTTAATTGAACTTTAATCCCTTCACCTACAACGATACTCGATGAGCCTGATATTTGTACATGTATGGGTGACTCAAATTATATATAATTATGTTTCTTCTCACCTTGCCAAAGTTTCCCACCATCTCTTGTACAAGAGATCTCATGGGAGCCACATAGATGATCTTGAACTCATCTGTGTTAATTGTCCCATCAGAGTTGATGTGCTTACCAATCTCTCGCAACATACAGAGCAAGGCTACATTTGTCTTACCAGCGCCCTGAAAACCGAGATATGATTAGTGAATAAGCACTCACACATGGATTAAATGTTTGGACATAATATATTATTAGGGATGTGCAAAGTCTACAACTTCAATTCGAAGTGAAGCCAAATTGAAATTCAAAGATTAAAAAAAAAGTTTTCTAGTTTGCATAGCTATATGAATATAATCATTAAAATTTATTTACAAAATGTTATATTGCAAACATGATTAACGTATACCATACAAAAATGGATAAAATTATCATCACAACATGCACTATAGATTTTTGTTATGTGAAAATAGATTTAAAATGTATGTTAAAGTACAGAATAACAAGAAAATAAACATAAATGTGTAATTTAATTTTGAAAATGTTGAATGGGGAAGATTCATGAATGTAGAGCCAATAACTTTTTAATAATCGGCTTCATGATTGTAGAAAGAAAGCACATTTTTTAACCGAAGTCATGGCTGAAAAATATTCAAAGTGAATTCGAAGCTTTGTATACCCTTATACATTATCCAAGTAATTTATTAAAACTGTGGTGAATTAAGGAAACGGGCCATTACAGGGTATAAGAGAATATTATTTTTTGGCATTGGGGCTATCACGAATCCATCAATATCGCAAGCAGTCACACTGCTCGACATCGTACCATATCAAACTTCATCTTTTGGTCATCAGTAGCCCTTGTACTTATAAGGCATCCATCAACCCCAGGGTTTCGAGATTTTAGGTTTGTCTGGTTCATGAGCAATGTCAGTCAATTCTATCGGTCTAAGTTTCCACAAGTTAAGCCTGTTCTTCTACGAGTGTGGGCGTACAGTCTCTTTATTTCTGTATCTTTCATCTAACATCACATTTTGTAATATATTTTAGTAACTACTACTATTAAATCAAAATTCGTAAGCCTTATTATTTTGAACCCATACAAATACCTTGCCTACAACATTACTCCTCCCGCAAGTTATCGTAACAGATTCGCCCACAAGGTGTAATGTATAGAACTGCTCAGATTGACAGTAATTTAACATAAATTGAGTATTTTAACTGTCAATATTTTTATTGGCAAGGTTTCAAAGACAACATTTTATTCGAAGCAAAGTCAAAGTGGATGTTTGTTTCGAAGTCAAGTCAAAGTTTTGAAGCTTCATAAAACTTTGATAAATTATCAAACGATTTCATTTTATCTTACTAAATATTACATTATTCAATATTTGATCATTTTAAAACCGTTACTAAACAGAATTTTAAAAGTGACTAGTAATTTAACTAACACAACGTAAGCATGGATCAAAATCAGTTAAGTAAATGTTATTATATTATATTCACTATCACCAACATAGTCTCATAAAAAATAAAAATAGCTATAAAGAAATAACACCATGGTCACTGGTATGAAGCAGAAAAGGTGCTTTAGTTGTGCTATTATCGCAGCTCGCGTCAAATGTTTGGTCCTTAAAACGCTATCTCTTTGGAATTATTTGTGACAAATTTACAAGTTCATTTTGACACAGAAGTTTTTCATAGCTTATTTTCATTTTCTTTGTTATTCAAAATGGCTGATATGAAAAGTATGAAATGAAAACGAAATTTAATTTATAACTATTATCAGAGAAATGAAGACAAAAAAACATGCATATGTAACGTTTGCAAAATATTATTATAAACATGATGTTAAGTAAAAGTTAAAACTTAATTGATGAGTTACTAATATTATCAGCAAGCATGTGTGCATTCATTATTAATGTTGTACTTAGGTAACAAATAAGGAAATTTTCCTGGACCTTGTTTCTGAAAAGATCTAAAATAATTATTAATTTAAAAATTAAAAGTAGCATTAAGTGACAAACACAAAAATCCTAGGTACATTCGACTTCAACTTTTCTTCACACGTTTGAAGATTCGCTTTGACGTCGCATTTAAAAAGTGGACTTCGCACACCCCTAGTTTTGATTTAAAGTAAAATAAAAAACTAATTCTTTTTTATTTTACTTTAAATTCTAAATATTGATTTTAAGATTGACTGAAAAAGTTCTTAGATAGAAAATTAATTTGTACATTTTATTATATTTGGAAGAAGGTATAGGAAACGTGGATAGAAACATATAAAAGGGGGGACAAACACAATATGGCCTTTACAATGAAAAGAAGAACAAAGTTCACACTTTATACACTGCTGCCAATGGACAAAGAGGTAATGGTTGCGGTGACGATCAATTTTCTTTAAGAGGCAACCATTACCATGCCAATGGACAAAGAGGTAATGGTTGCCTCTTAAAGAAAATTGATCTTCACCGCAACCATTACCTCTTTGTCCATTGGCAGCAGTGTAAAGTGTGAACACTGTTGTTCTTTTCATTGTAAAGGCCATATTGTGTTTGTCCCTCTTTTATATGTTTCTACCCACCTTTCTTATACCTTCTTCCAAATATAATACAATTACCTCATAAAGTGAGAAGAGGTTTTCCTTATTGAGTTATATCATTTGTACATTTTAGTAACTACTTACACAGTAAAACAGTAAGATATTCAAGCCAATCTATAAAAGTGAGCTATAGTTTTGTTCAACTTACGATTTATTTACTTCAAAAATACCAATTTACCCAACTATTATTAACTAAGATACAAAAGCAAGATGCCCTTCCAAATAATAACATTAACGTAATAGATGTGTCTTGATGCAAAATAAGTGTGGTGAAGGTTTATTTAGGACATGATTTAATATTTAACACTTTGCTCATTATGTTTCGCCAAAAATAGGTTTTGCAGCCCTAGAACTATTTTGATATGAATATTAACATAAAGTAACCTAGTGTGATTATTATTTAATAATGCTCAATAATTGCTTTGACTAGGTACGTTGCTGTAAGATAAAAGTGGCTGAAATATCAGATATGTCTAATTTAATTGTAGTAAATTAATAATATTGTTAATAAACATAAAATACAAACATCACAATGATAGAAAGTTCTAAATGATAACCTTTTGATATTAATGTTTCCCAAAAATTCCCTAGAAATAATTTTTTCTGCCAGAGGTTAGGGAACATCCATTTTCCCAAGTTTTTTTCGTAGTTCGAGATATCATACAAGTCTGTTAAAATATATTTATAAAAGGGTGATATAAGTTCCAAAACTAGACATATGGAAAAAAGAATGTTATACACAAAACTGTCACTTTATTACACAACTAGCTTACCGTTGGAGCACAAAGAAGTAAGTTTTCATCAGAATCTAAAGCAGTTTTGTATAGGCGGCTTTGTATTCTATTTAAAGACTTAACATCTTCAAAAGCCGGTTGAACATACTTTGGTAGTTTATCTACTGCATAAAGAGTTTCATCTGGGGCAAAAGGCTTCGGTTTCAAAGCAGGAACATGAACTTCCTCATATCCTGTGACAGAGGAAAATTGTTTTATTATGAAAACTATCAATTCTATTAAGTGTGCTAGATATATAAATAAGGAGACCTGCTTATTGATTAATTTGCTTGGAAATGGTTTAGTAATCAGCCCTAATCTTAATGAGAATTGTTGTGTTTCCAACTACCCTTTCTGGTTAGCTATTTCCTTTTACTATTGGGCTATAGGGATGAAGAAGGTAGACTGTGGAAAAATAGCCACATTTGTGAAAGCTACCTTTGAACATCTAGACAAAAGTCAAGTCCTAGCAATCACTCCCCCCTCCTGTTGTTCCCAAAAGAATTTACAATTAATAGCCGATTTATTTTTTTCAAGAAAAGATATAAGATATAAAATGTAGAAATATTGTGCCAAAGGTGTAACTAAGTAGAGGTAGCCCCTTTAGAATACAAAAATCATTAGAAATAAATGCATGACTTTATTAATTCTAATTGTTGCCTATGGTTTTAATTAGGAGGTATTGCCGTCACACTCACCCAAGTGATACTGGACACTTTATAATAGGTTTCACCATTTACTATTATATAAAAAAACTGGCTAGTTTTTCTATCAAACTATTCAAAGTGCTATCATAGATACATTGCAATCACAACTTAAAAATCAATCAGCTCTTGAGTCAACTTTGCGGTTTCAGAACATAAGTTTACTCGATCTCAACCTGAATAAGATGTCTGTGGTAGTGAAAAATTGTACTTAACAATGTATATGTGTTTTATCTAAACACTTTCTACTTCATTATCACTAAGCTAAGTGTGCAAGCTTTCCTTCCAATCTAAACTATGATTTAGCTTAGTGCTCTATTCAAGGTGGCTACAAAACTTTTACTATATAAATTCGTTGACTTTTCCAGGTTTTCTAAACCACCAATATATTAAAAAAGAACAAAAGATCAGACTTAGCAATTTTTTACAGTTTTCTTGGTGGATGGGAATTTTTTCGTTTATTACTGTACATTTATCAGATATTTTTGAAAAATCCCAAGCTACCAAACATTAACATTCTTATAGATTTTTCTTTTTCTAGTATTTAATATTTTATGTGTAGGTACATGCAAAATTCACATTTGCTATAATGTGAATTTTTAGAGAAATTCTACTGTTTTCACATGAATAACATAAATTTAAGCTTTTTTATTCATTTTATACACTATCCTTGATTTTTATGAAAACCAATATTAAATTAATTGATTGTTGAACTATGTTTATACCAAAAATAGCAAGGTATTTTTATTAATCTTTTTGCTTGGACCTAGCAATATTTTTAGGCTGAAAACAATCAATCTATTGAAAATTATGTATTGTAATGGTTAAAAGTAGGAATCATGATACTATTCATAAAAGCTGTAACCCTGGCAGAGTGCACGCTCGCCAATATTTACAAATTGAAAATAATTATATTGCATGATGTGGCAGTTAGCAAATTTAAATGAGAAAAATAAGTATTGCATTTATAAAAGACTAAATTTTATGCATGGAAAAAGTGCATTGAGCAAAAACATTTAGTAATGAATAAAATGATAGAGTATTAGGAAAAAAGTAGAACACAAATAAAAGACACTAACACAAATTTACACACACTTCAATATTTCGATGCTATTAAAGCACCTTCCTCAGGAAGTAGTAGTCTAATTACTACTACTTCCTGAGAAGGTGCTTTAATAGCATCGAAATATTGAAGTGTGTGTAAATTTGTGTTAGTGTCTTATTTGTGTTCTACTTTTTTCCTAATACTCTATCATTTTATTCATTACTAAAAGACTAAATTTGTGTTATTTGTGTAAAAACAATCAAATTCACACCAAAATTTATGTTATTGCAAATGCGAAGTGAATTTTAGATGTTCCTAGTTATGTGGCAATACCTATTAGATACATGCAAAGCAGATTTTTTGAGTTCAAGTCAAGAAAAACCAGAATTCTGATAAAATAAAATAATTTCAAAATGGAACATTTTTCATATGTTGATGTTTTTTAAGTATTCAAAGAACAAATATTCATAAAGAATATAAAGCTCTAGTTTCTTACCTTTTCTTTGTTTCCTAAAGGAACCATCAGGAAGCTGACACCTCTTATTGGCCATTAGGTGTGAGCCCTGCGTGAATGCTAAATCCTCCAGATCTATAAGCTGGCGAGATCCTGCTACCTGACCTCCCACACCGTCGCCCCCTTCTTCCGCTTGATCCTTGCGCCGATTTTCCCGGCGCATAGCGCCTTCTTCTCCCCCGCCGTCATCTTCTCCCTTCCCTGTATCCAACTGGCGCAAGATGCGACTTAAAGAGGAGTCCTCATTCATCTTGTCACGGATCTTTTGTCGTTCTGGTTCACTTTGAGATGATGCCAGCAGAGTGCAATATAGGACTATGAGAGAAAACATGATTTTAATGATCTCAATTAGAGTTGCATCAAATCCACTATTTTACAAATACAAATCTCCAATTTACCTTCGAATTCCGAATCTCAAATCTAAATCGTGGAAAAAATTATAAACACAAGAGGATATATAAATATGATTAGAGATGGGTCGAATCCACTATTTCTCAGATCCGAATTTACATTTCAATCTCGCCATCAACCACCCCTCGCAAAATACTGGTTAAAAACAAGCCAAATTAAGCAATCTAGACTCGTATTATTGTTTACAAATCAAATCAATCAAAATTTGAGTGTCTTTAAGTTATTTTTAATTGTGTTGATAGAATGAGTTAAGTTTCTAAAAAAAACCATGTTAAATAAACAAACAAATTGGATCAACTTACCTTTTGACCAACTTGAATCATCTTGTGATTAAATGATCAGATACCTGAATCAATTTTAAACAAATAATCGATATACAATATGTAGGCCGGTAGGGATAAATAAACAGTTTTATCGGTGTCTAACTGTTGACAGTATTTATTTTTCATTAGGGTGACCTGGCGGTCTAGGGGTAAGGTGTCAAGACTTCTATGCTGGCGGCCGGGGTTCAATCCTCGGTCCCGGCAAAGATTTATCTGATTACCAAACCCTTCTTTCACCTCTGACAAGACATCTTGTGAATGTGAGGAATGCCTGGCCTCCACCGTGGTTCGGATTCCACATTAAACTGTAGGTCCTTCATTTTATCTCACAATCACCCTACCATTACACATTAGCGTAAGTGCGTATAACCCAAACGAGTAGTAAGACGTGGTGATAATAATAATAATAATAATAATAAAAATATTTTTCATTAAACCCAACAAAATGTCTAACTTAAGGATCGTATGCAATAAATTGAGGTTCTTTGCATAGTTGTAGATAATTAAAACCAGTTGGGTAGTAAGAATTAACAGTATATTTATTTTAATCGTCACTCTTGCAAGTAAACATAATACACGTCATAGCGGCCGACTGTATCGTGTGTAATGGCGGCTGACTTTGTATCATGCGTAATGTGTTCTTATTTTTGTTTAAAAAAAAAGCCGTAATTTGTTTTATTTAGAGTTTATTTGTAATTCTAGTTTTTATTTTCAGTTTTCGGAAGGTTTTAATGTGTTCATTAAAATATTTACAAGATTGTTCGTGAGGTGAGAGTTTTAGAAGTGAGCATGTGCCGAAACAGTCGAGTCCAAGTTTCCTGTAGAGGTGAAGGGTACAAGGCACGAAAGATTTTCCACACCTAACCATTTTTTTTAAATAATGATTTTATTCATGCTAATCTCTTTTGTGCGACAAAATAAAGCTAACAGATTAAGTTGTGCTTTTCAAGTAGGGCTAAGTAATTTTAGAATTCAAAATAATATGCTTTGATTATAGGTGAAAGATTCGACCATCGAATCTAGTAAAACGTCGAGTCCTCGAATCTCAAATACTTGTCAGGATTCGAGTGTCCCATCTCTAAATATAATATATTAATATAAAATATAAATATTAACTAAATGTTAACCTTTTCTTATAAGCCATTATTATTAACTATAAAACTCATAGCAATGTTCACTCAGCGACAACTAGTAAGTTTTGGTTGTATCTTCGAAAGTACTATATGTAAGAATTTGATTTACTGTTTTTCGTTCAAAAGGTTGTCAAATAAATTTCACTACAAAGCTGAATTGAAAAAAAAAGGTTATTGTGTTTGCACAACATATGGAAATAGAGATACGAGTCAATGTTCCAACATTTGTGAAGTAAATGTTCATTGTTGGAGAAAGGCATACAATTCCATATTTTTGTGCAAAGCAACAACCAAGTGCCCTATAGGTCCTAAGAATAGAAGATTTCCAGAAGTCAATGAAACTGTTATACGGTTTGTAACAGAGACGCATCTATGAGGCTTATCCATCATTCAACAAGCCATGCAATTGAATGTCAGAAAAATTGCCAAGTTCCTCGAAATAGAAGAGATGATTTTTAAAGGCTGTCACGACTGGAGATATCAATCAGGTTTTTGTTAAGGTACCGAACAACATCTGTCAAAACTTCTTGCAGACTTTCGGCTACATGTGATCAAATGAAGTAAAAAACTTTGATAACTAATAATTAACATACTCATTTGTCTGTGTTTCTTAAGAAGCTTGATGAAGTCGAAGCAATCGTAGCCAAGAAGAAGCACCAGCTGGTTTTCACAGTCTCTGTCATCGCCTGCATCCCTTAGGACAGAGAGGACCTCTGCTGCCTTCGCCTGGGACACCATGGCATCATTGTAGATCTTGGAGAGGCATCGCTGTAGCCAATATGCGTCAATGTCGAGCGGGTGGAGAGCTTTCTCCTTTTTCATTTCTTCCACTCCTCCAAGCTAGGGAAAACAACATTAATAATAATGATAAAACTTAATTTACTGAACTGTGCAGAGGTCAAGATAATCTAAGAGTTTTCCACTACGTTAGATTATGTTTAGGCTAGTGACTGTATTATAAACAGGCCTGTGGAGTCTGAGTCAATTATAGTTGGAGTTTGAAAAAATGTACTGTTTAGTGCTTATGAAGTTCAAACATAGTTAACATATACACTAAATCCTTGCCAAATTAGAATAACAATTTAGTGACCAATAAATTATTGCAACTAAAAGTCTCCAAAACATTTGTGAAAGTAGAAATTGCTATTTAAGGTGCGGCAGAAGGGAGCGCAAGTATTTTTACCTGATGATTTCCGATAGAATGAAACCTAGGTCGGGGGATTGGGCGGTGACGATCAATTTTCTTTAAGAGGCAACCATTACCTCTTTGTCCATTGGCAGCAGTGTAAAGTGTGAACTGTGTTCTTCTTTTCATTGTAAAGACCATATTGTGTTCGTCCCCCTTTTATATGTTTCTATACACCTTTCCTATACCTTCTTCCAAATAAAATACAATTACCTCATAAAGCGAAAAGAGGTTTTCCTTATAGAGTTATATCATTATATATTCGCATCCATGTCCTTTTCTTGTGTTTGTCCTTTATGTTATACCTTTAATTGTTCCTATCTATGTGTTCTATCTTACCATTTTTCTTTTTTCTCCTCTTTTGTTTTTTTGGTTTTCTCTTTTAGGAAGTTGCGTTGTGCGTTTCACACTCCTCCCTGATGAGTTCCGATAGAATGAAACCTAGGTCGGGGGATTGGCCGGTGACGATCAATTTTCTTTAACAGGCAACCATTACCTCTTTGTCCATTGGCAGCAGTGTAAAGTGTGGACTGTATTCTTCTTTTCATTGTAAAGGCCATATTGTGTTCGTCCCCCTTTTATATGTTTCTATCCACCTTTCCTATACCTTCTTCCAAATATAATAAAATAAATCTACCATAATTATTATTTTCTTCATTCATGATCAAATAAATACCACTTACAAAAACAAAAAATCTATCCAGAGCCACTGAAAAACTGGGGGTCTTCTTGAATTCGTGTAGATACAGTAGTAAATGTATGGCTTTAGAAGCCTTATTTAAACAGTGATTTTATTGTTTAAATACAATGTAAATAATGCTGCATTATTTTCTTGAAATAATATGACATTTGTGATTATATTTGTTTTAATAATGGTTCAATATTAGTGAGTATTAAAACATAAATTATTCAAAATTTTGACTTATGTATACATTTAAAATTAACTTCCCCCCCAAATGATGTTTCTAAATAGCTTGGTGAAACAATTTTTACTAACAGATATTTTTGTGAATGTGTGGAAAATCAAGGCACAATCTATTCTCTGCTATCTGTCCATCTGCCAGTGATAGCGAACTTACATTTTCAGCATGAATGGAACGGTCGAAGCGGGCTTCTTCACCTTCTTCTTCATCCTCGTCTTCCCTCACCTCCCCATACATGTCCTCATCATCTTCTTCTTCAGATTCCTCAAACTGAACATTGATGCCATACGTTTCATCAATGTTCTCATCTATAATACATATATTAAAACAGAATAAAAAGGGACCAACACAAATAATTACATCTGAACATAGGTTACATTTGACCTAGCCAAACAATGCTCTAAAACTGATACATGTTTGCCTTGATCCAAGGGTAAACTATTCATTGCTAATAATTAATAAAAGACTGTGTTAATGATGAACATATGGGATCATCAGCTAATATATGGCCATCAGAAACACAACCACAGTGACTTAATCAAATGTTGGTACTGTTTAAATGTACAAGTAAAAAGATTTATCCGATTACCAAACCTTTCCTTCACCTCTGACAAGATTTTGTACTAATCACAACTTGTGAATGTGGGGAATGCCAGGCCTCCACCATGGTTTGGATTCTACGTTAAACTGTAGGTCCTCCATTTCATCTCACAATCACCTTACCATTACACATTAGCGTAAGTTCTATGTAGGCTACACTATTTCAGCTCAAGTATAAAAAAAGATAATATTCAAAAATGAGAATAAAGCATTAATAGTTAAATAGAAAAAATACAACACATAAATAATGAGAGCCCCAGGCTTGTTTACAATAACATTTTATCTATGGTAAATGTTCATCGAAATAATAATTTCCCGTGTGAATGGAACAAATTTTAAACATAATTTTAGAATTTAGGCTTACATATTTTGTAAGTTTTATACTAAATCCAAGCTTACCCTTAACATTTATTCCAATTTAAAAATAAACAAACAATTTGATGATAAAATTGGAAGCTTATGGCAATTTTATCAGTACCTGCCTAGGTGGGTTGGTTAACTAGCACACTGGTTTCGTGTTAAGCTAGACCGCCGAGGACGATAAGATCGAGGTTCAAATCTCACTCGGGTGAACTGGCGGTGGTTTTTCCTAAACGTTTTCCCACTCTCATTCCATGCAAGTGTGGGTTCACTTCCTCTATATTCAACCTTCCCAATTCCTAATCTATTAGTGGTTTTTTTATTATTATTTAGCACCGTGTCTTACTACCTGTTTGAGTTATATGCTTTAAGTACTAATTACGCTAAAGGATTAGGAATTGGGAAGGTTGAATTAGAGGAAGTGAACCCGCATTTGCGTGGAGGGAGAGTTCTTGTGAATGTGGGGAATGCCAGGCCTCCACCATGGTTTGGATTCTACGTTAAACTGTAGGTCCTCCATTTCATCTCACAATCACCTTACCATTACACATTAGCGTAAGTTCTATGTAGGCTACACTATTTCAGCTCAAGTATAAAAAAAGATAATATTCAAAAATGAGAATAAAGCATTAATAGTTAAATAGAAAAAATACAACACATAAATAATGAGAGCCCCAGGCTTGTTTACAATAACATTTTATCTATGGTAAATGTTCATCGAAATAATAATTTCCCGTGTGAATGGAACAAATTTTAAACATAATTTTAGAATTTAGGCTTACATATTTTGTAAGTTTTATACTAAATCCAAGCTTACCCTTAACATTTATTCCAATTTAAAAATAAACAAACAATTTGATGATAAAATTGGAAGCTTATGGCAATTTTATCAGTACCTGCCTAGGTGGGTTGGTTAACTAGCACACTGGTTTCGTGTTAAGCTAGACCGCCGAGGACGATAAGATCGAGGTTCAAATCTCACTCGGGTGAACTGGCGGTGGTTTTTCCTAAACGTTTTCCCACTCTCATTCCATGCAAGTGTGGGTTCACTTCCTCTATATTCAACCTTCCCAATTCCTAATCTATTAGTGGTTTTTTTATTATTATTTAGCACCGTGTCTTACTACCTGTTTGAGTTATATGCTTTAAGTACTAATTACGCTAAAGGATTAGGAATTGGGAAGGTTGAATTAGAGGAAGTGAACCCGCATTTGCGTGGAGGGAGAGTGGAAAACCATTTAGGAAAAAACCCTCCCAGTTCACCCGACCGAGATTCAAACCTCGATCTCCCCGTCCTCAGCAGTTGAGCTCAACACGACAAGCGCATTAGCCAACTACGCCACCAAGTCGGGTCTATTAGTGTAATTAGTACTTAAGGGTATAACCCAAATGGGTAAATAAGCGCTGTGCTAAAATAAATAAAAAAATGTATGAATAAGGTAGGCTATCAAGTTAGTGAAATGTATAGGTATGTGTCAACAATATCTTTGAATTAGGTCGAGAGATGGGACAAAGACTTATTCAATTTGAGTTATGAGTCGGAACAGTAAGTTTAAATTTTGTACTGTACAAAATGTTGGCTTCACCATTGAAACTCTCCATTAACAAAATTAAGAATTCATAAAAAACAGTTTCAGCACATGCCTCCAATCCTAACCTTAACTTTGAGGGCTGCTACACTGTCAAGGTGTTAAAATCATTCCACAAGACACAATGTAATATGTCTCAGTTAAGAAGATGAGAACTGGCACATCAATGGATCACAAACTCTAGAAAACCACCCAACCAAAATATTCGCTAATTTCAACCCAGAGACTACACCAGCACTATCTACCATCCACAGAGTAATAGAGAAACAGTCAGTGAATTTCAACTCCACCAGAGAAGTTTTCATACTTACCAATCAAGTAGGCATCAGTGAAGACAACATCTTGTTTAGTCTAATTACTACAACTTCCTAAGAAGATGCTATAATAACATCGAAATATTGAAGTGTGTGTAAATATGTGTTAGTGTTTTTAATTTTATTTGTGCTCTACCATTTTCCTAATATTTTACAATTTTATTTACTACAATAAGTTTAAATTTTATAATTTTGTATGGTTTTAGAAAGGAATGATATTGTACACTCAAAACATTTTATACCTTATTTATAATTAAATTATAAGTTTTACCAATAGAATCTAAGTAAAAGTTTGTTTAGTAAGTGTTGGATAAGGTTTTGACACTAGGTTTGATAAAAATAGTCATAAGACAAATACTAAAATTATTTTGTTTATCTTTTAATCAAGCATTATTTTTATATAAATATAATTAAATTCTAGGAAGTGATTTTATCATTTACTAAAAATCTTTACCTGTTGTCTGTGTTTTCTCTTCTGTGCCAAAATCTGTAATCTTTTTTCCTAGATTCACTAATAGTGCGAAGCGCTCCTCAGCTAAAGGTCCTAACAGCGCCTCTGTCTCGCGTTTCTTCTCCCTCTCCTTCAGTCGATCATTCTTCAAGACAGCGAGAACTTCATCAGCTGCTCCACAAAGTATGTCGCGAGGCTTGGCAGTGAAAGCAAAGGAAGAATATAGTAATTAGTATAGTGATTGATTAGTGGTCCATAAATACTATAAAGTAGACTTTTGATTTTAGACGGTAATGGAGGGAAGAGGAGTTACAAATGGAACAATAACAATAAAGTCCTTTAAATGTATATTTAATCACTGAATTACTGAAAGATGTTTAGTACGTCATCTTTTTCTGTTTATTTTGTGCATGATTCGTTTCCCCTGAGGGTTGCAATTGCCGTAGCATCGTTTTATCAATCATCAATAAACAAGGTGCTCATATGACATCAAAACTCTGTTTTTGTTCCATTATTGCTATTTTTAAGTGTTATATACATTACACATGACTGTTCATAAAAAATATATATCTGAAGTAATATAAGTGCATATTGTGAAGTAACTTAAAAATTGTAAGGATATTCTGTACATACCAAATCAATGTTAAAAATTACAAGTATTCCTACCAAAGGACTTCTGGCATCATACAAAGTTTCATATGATCGCAAAATGTAAGAAGCCTCATTATGTTGGTGAGAGACTCGTTTTGCCTGCTGCTATCGAAATTACTGAAATAATGTTTGACAAAGCATCTGCAGATCTAGTCCGAAAGATCCCTCTGGTAGATAGCACAGTGGAAAGACATATCTGACATGATGCAAGACATACAAGAACAACTGTCCGAAGCTTTGAAAATGTCAAAAATTTGCAATACAAGTCAACAAAGCCACTGACTCAGTGAAGGATGCCCACCTTTTAGCTTATGTTTGCTACATCAATAACAGATCTGTCAAAAAGGACCTATTGTTCTGCAAGCCGATTCTGGGAAGAGCCAGTGCTGGGGGACTTTTCAAGGTTTTGGATGATTTTTTTGCCAACAAATTAGATGAAGTGGGAAAATTGTGTTGGGATGTATAGTGATGGTGCTCCTGTCATGCCTAGAAGAAGAAGAAGTGGTTTACAAGCTATCATGAAAGGAAAGGCTCCCAATGCCATCTGGACTCACTGAATGATCCATAAGGAGTCACGTGCATCAAAAAATGTGAGTACATAACTAAGTGTTGTCTTTAGTTCCATCATTAAAATAGTGAACTACATTCAGACAAGACCAACTGAATCATTTTTGTTTGCTGCTTTATGTGAGGAAACAGGGGCTGAACACAGTGCTCTCAAAGGTGTTTGAAACTGAAGGATAAAATTAGTCTTTACCTCAAAGAGAGTGACTATTCTGGGAATAAAAATGAGATCAATGATATCAGTTCCTTTTACAAACTAGCATATCTTGCTGATATATTTGAAAGACTTAATATTTTAAACACATCACTGCAGGGGTCTGGATCGAATATTTTCACTTCAAGTGACAAGGTGAGTGCTTTTATTGGGAAACTGGATCTACGGCTGGCTAAAGTTGAAGAAGGTTTTCTTGACATGTTCCCAAAACTGAACGAAACACTTGAAGAACATAACAATGTGCGGCACAATTTTACAACTTTTAAAAAAAATAAAAAACCACCTCAAATTGCTAAAATTAGGATTAAAAAAATATTTTAAGGAATCTGTTGATGTCAGTCAAAATGAGTGGGTCTGAAATCTTTTTTTCTGTTGAAGCAAAAAAGAGGCTGCCAACTAGTGAACAATAAAAACTGATAAACCTGTCCTCGGATCGCAAAATGGAACACAATTTTAAAACATGTGAGATCACACAGTTTTGGCTTCAAGCTGAAAGTGAGTACCCAACAATGAGTGCAAAAGCTGTAGCAGTTCTTTTGCCGTTTTCCACATCCTATCTCTGTGAAACAGGATTTTCTGCTGTGGCTACCATTATAACTAAATATAGAAATCGGCTTAACGTAGAGCCGGATCTCAGATTGGCTATTTCTTCTCTAGTTCCAAGGTTTAATAAACTATGTGCATCAATGCAGGCTCAAAAATCCCACTAACTGTGCAATTTATGTTTAGTTTCTTTTGACATTGTTTATGCTATGTATACATTTTCTTTTTAATTGTTTATTAAAAGTGAGTGAGACATTTGATAATAGTTATATAATCATTTTAAAATCTAAGATCCAAACGCAAGGGGTCGCGATAATTCCAGAGCCAAAAATTGGGGTTGCACTCCAAAAGAGGTTGGAAACCACTGTATTAATAGCTTGACATAAGGAACAAAGTACAAGAGACTCAGAAGAGAAAATAAGAAACCACAAGAAATAAAATACACTTATCACTAAATCTGACTGGATACTGTAGCTAAACATGCTGGTATTAAATGAACCCTAAATATAAGGAAGACTATTACCAACCTGATCTCCTAAGGCTTCTTGAATAAAGCTTAGTAGCACTTCATATGTCTGACGTGTTTCCTGGGTCTTGGGGCGGTACAAAATTCCTACCATTTCATCAACCCCCTCGGACAATAAGGTGGCACCTTTCATCCGGGTAAAGTCATACTGAGCCTCATCTCGTTTTTGACGTCTGCAAATCCATTAATTAAACATACACTGAAATTTCAAACTCTTTCATACTCATCCAAATTAAGAATATGATAGGAAAGAGCAATAGTACCAAATAAAAGGAGAAGGGAAGTAAGACTAGTCTATATTCATGATAAAGGGTTCACAAATACTTTTAAGATAGTACCCAAAAAAAAGCTATGGAGCTCTGATCCCAATGTAAATTGTATGAAGTTTATAATTTAAGTTAATATAAAACAAACTATGTTATATTGAATATCTTATCAGTGTATGAAACCTGCCAAATGAATAAAAATAAGAAAAAGATAGGTTTGTCTTAATGCCAACAAAGCAAAGCAAGAAGGCCGAAGAAGTTGTCTTACCAGTTGACAGATATATTTCTGACATTTGGTGTGCCATCCATTTTACATTAAGATAATGGCAGACTTTGTCAATTTAATAATATCTGAGCTAACTACATTATAGTCAATAGTTAAACCTGGTGACCGGTAGACCAACAAATAGTTAAAACCAGGTTTCAGTAGAAAGGGACAACCAAGAGAGTGAAAACATTTTGGTTTCACAGGTGAAACACAGCCACTCCACAAATTTGTCAGAAGTATCTGCTTTGTGCAGTTCAGTTAAATCAAAATTCTCCAATAATGGAATAAACAAACACCATATAAAGATGTTTGGTATTGATGCTGGACTTCCTAAATTTATGCTGCCACCCAAAGTTATGAAAACATCTAGAATGAAGATGAACTTCAAGACATCATCAAGAAGATGAATGAAGGAGGAGTAAAATAAAACCAACGACAAGGGAAAGGTATTTTCACCCACCCACCCTTTTTTTAAACATACACAAACTTAGCTAGTATCAGGCTAGTCCTCAAACTAGCACGTCCTTCACTTTGTTCTCCAATCAAGACAGGTAAAACCAATGGTACAAAAAGGTTTTGTAATGAAAACTAAAATATACTAAGTTAAAACCCACGAGTGTGACAAATTGTCATAACTATTAGTAAAGTGCAAAGTAAAAGTCCTTTATATAGGGAAACTTATTACAAAAAGAGATGTTAAATGTACTACAAGTCTTAGTTTCTTACTGTGGATTCACAGGTTTGCCAAAAAACAAGCCCAGAACATAAATGTGGTTACGGGATGAGCTCTAAGCTGTTCTGCTGAGGTTCAACTTCTACTTTGTTTGCTCTGCCTGAGATGTTCAGTATGGGAAAACCATTCAAATCTCAAAAAACCTACCATCTCTAATGAGTGTGAATGTGCTATAAATATGACAGCAAGCAGACAGCTTTGTTGGCCACTGTGAGGAGATTTTGAAATAACCTGTTAATGTAAATCATGTGTGTATCAATGTATTATACACAGCAAAATAATTTGAAAATATCCATTGGGAGAATTATCTAAAATATATTTTTATTTACTAGAAAATAAAATATGTTGATAATAAGCTGTTTTAAGTTTGTGTTGCAATGCATTGTGGGTCAACATGTGGCATATGAATGGCTGCGCTACTCAGGCAGATTCTGTTTTATATTTTTTGGGAACATGTGAATCAAGGTAAAAATAAAACTAGTGTCATGTTGAGTATATACTAGCTAAGAATGAGAAAGGTTGAGTTTATAGGAAATAGGCCTATACCTGCATTTGTGGGAAGGAGAATGGAAAACCATTTAGGAAAAAAATCTCAATACACTCGATTGGGATTCAGACCCACCATCATAAGCAGTTTAGCCTAATGCAAGAGTGATGCCTTAGATCATGCAGCCACCAGAATGACAAGATGTACCATGTTAAAGAGTTTTATAGCGCCTAAAGATGATCTATAAAATTATGATTTAATTAAATGTTTCATAAAGTAGCATAGGTAACTTAAGCTATTAAAATATATAATCACAATATAATTTATTTATTTGGCATATTATACTTTCATAAGAAATATTAGATTTCTGTCAGAGTATAAGAAGAAATTTAAATATGCCGACTTACTTTGTTTTCACTTAATTGAATATGGTTATAGTATCAGAACTGTTTCTGGTGATAACATATAATATAATGATACATATAAATTACTTACTTTGCTTTACGTTCTGCAGCTTTAACAGGACGTGTTCTTTGATGTCTATCTCCCATCCTCGTTCCATCAAGTTTTCCCACGAGGGACATAACCTCTCCAGTTGCCTCATCTCGGCTTCGTCTTTCGATAAGACGTACATCAGCTTGTAGTACAAGATTAGAGTTCTAGGTACATATAGAACAAAATTATATTGTTAAATTAGTAAATTCAAAATTATATTGCCCGAATCACAAATCAAGAGTGAATTAAAAATGCCACAAAGCACTGAGCAAAATTGATTGGGTCATTGGGAAAGCTTTGGTTTTAAATTGGGTGTACAGATACCTATAATTTTACAGCTAAACTCAGAACTTTTATAGCCAATCAATTTTCATTTTAAACTTGGTAAAGAGTTGGGCACAATACAAATTTTAAAAGTAAAAACTAGGATGTGGGTGAAAATGAAAGCTATTGAAATTTTCATACTATCTAGTGCAATGTTTCTCAAACTTTCCTCAGTAGTGTGAGGTGCATAGACCACTTGAATAGAGTTTAATGCATAAGCATACCACATGATAAGTTGTTTTGACCACCATGTCTTACTACCTGTTCAGGTTATACACATAATATGTATTAATTACGCTAATGAATTGGGAATTTAAAAAAGGTTGAATTAAGAGGAAGTGTACCCACGTTTGTTTGGAGCAAGCATGAAAAAACATTTTGGGAAAAACTCCGTACACCCAACCAACATTTGAACCTTGATCTCCTTGAAACCGGCAGTCTAGTATGACACGAGTGACACCTTATACCATATGGCCACCAAAGCCAGTGTGATATATGTTAAATGTATATGTGGACAACCCAACTTAATATACTATCTACCTACGATATTCCCTTGCCTAAGCCAGAAGTATTGTACATGATTATCAAGAAGAAAAGCCATTTTGATTTGACTTTATTTTTTATGCACATTTCAAATGAAATACTATTTGTGGTAACAAGTAGTGTTGATTTTTGAAGCATATATTTAAATTTTAGTAAGGAGAGATTTACAATATAATGTTGTGAGAAATTATTCAAATGACACTAAAAGCAAAATTTAATTAATGCAAATTGAATTTGAGATATTGTAGTACAAGTAGTCAAAAAAACATGACTACATAAATATAAGATTTGAAAGTTATTATAACATACAAATTTGGTTAAATAAGTAGGGGTCAATAATGATTCAAATTTTACATTATTTGATTTTATTGCTCGAATTAAACCAAATCTCACAAAGTGCCTAAGCTATGTTAATATATTTTTTATAAAAGTATTTTGAGGTAATGTAAGGTAAATGCTTATTAATTAATTACCAGATTTACTGAAAAATAAGTCACACTTTTTTCCTTTAAATAACTTTTATAAAACATTTGTACGGTTTGAGAAAAGAACTACCAGATAAGAGATTTAATGAATTTCTATTATTTTAATATTTTTTCCTCCTGTAACTCCTTATAACCAAATTAACAAAATAGATTTTTACTGCCAAAAATATTACTCTAATTTCTCTCTAAATACTAAATACTAAATGAAATAATAATAAAGGGCTAGCATTATTTCCACGTCCAATTTATCTAGATCTTTTATAAAATTTTCAAAATATACTTTTTATTGGTTTTCAAGGAATTGAAGTTTCGAACCCAACCAACAATTCCTATCTTGTTTTTATAGTAATTGGTTTGACATTACAAGCCATAATGTGAGACTTTATGTGTTTTTATCATGGTTGATTAGATTTTAATGTGTTCATTTTTAACAAACAAGAGTTATTTAACCTAATTTGTAAGTTATAATAACTTTCAAATGTTATCTTTATGTAAACTTGTTTTTTGACATGCAGCGCAAATGGGAGAATCTAGAATCGTGTTTGAGCCAATACATTTGACAATGGTGTTACATTTTTATTCTTATTTTTCACTGTAAATCAGTAATAGTTATTTTTCTTTCCCATTTACAAAATAGAAGTATTACAATTTGAACTTCCTGCAGCCAAACGTTCATGAAATAAACACAACATTGTTGGGGAAATCGAAGGTAATATGCTGTCACAGGTATTACAAAATTTGGAAACTTTTTTTATAGGTAAGAGCTTAATATTTAAAAAAAAACTTATCCTTGAATGATCCTGAATTATTGAAATAAATTTGTAGGCTGGTTTAGAGTAATGACTGGCAAACCCAATAAGACCATTGGGAAAACTTTAAAGATGGGAGGATGATATTAGAATGAACCTGAAAGAGATAGTGAGGTGCACTGGATATAACTAACTCAAGATAGAGATAGGTGGCGTACTTTTGTCAGTGCAGCAATGAACATTCGCATTCCTAGTGCCATAGAGTAGTAAGTAAGCCTTAGTTAAATTTTCATTCAGGTCTAATATCATTTAACTGATTTCTTAAAATTTTATAAAGCATTGTTGAATTAGTGCACTTAGTCTGTCAATCTTGTATACTTTAGCTTTTTTACATAATATTTATGTATTCCTTGTGGTCTGTGGACCACCTAGCACACCACCACAGACCAAAGTTTGATAGCCACTGATCTAGTGGATGCTAGCCTATGTTAAACTAGGCCCTATTTAAACGTGGGGAATAGTGCCGCTATGGCCTTTTAGTAGTTGAATGAGTCAAGAAAACATGACCAACATCTCTTCACTGAAACAAGGCAGACCAAAGTCTCAGAAAAATATAGGCCCATTGAATTTTGTTTGTCCCAAAAATCTTAATTCGACTAAGTGAAAATAATTTTTTAAATTATCACTGTGTATTACTACCCATTCGGGTTAAACCATATGCATATGTAAAATTACACTAGTGGTTTTAGGGATGAGGAAGGTAATGGAAGTGTACCGCATTTGCATAGAAAGGGAGTGGAAAACCTTTCACTTGAGTACACCTGACCAAGATTCAAACCTCAATCTCCTCGTCCTCCACAGTCCAGTTTATTCTGAGAATGGAACGCCTTGAACCATGCGGCCACTGAGGTAGGTTATATTAAAATTGATGAGAATAATAACAAAAATAATGATACAATAGGACTTTTGTTTTAGAGGATTATTTCAAAGCATTCAAAAACAAATTTAGAAGGCTTACACTAGTGAACATAGATTCAATTTCAAGACTTCAAAAAATATATATTGTTCGACATGTAGCAAATTCATTTTTTAAAGATTTTTATTTATGTGATTGAGATAAATGTTTGAGGGAAGGAACAAACACCCTCTCTCTTCTTCAAAACAAAATACATTCAAATTTAGGTTAAACATGTCCAAAAGATGGCATGGCAACTCTGACCTGAATAAATAAATGTTAAGAGGACAAAATAAAATATATTGTTCTTTATTTCCCACAAGAAAATGTATGTGGCATATTCAATATGTACTTAGAAGAGGAGTGCCTCCTTAAAAATTTGGCAGTTAGTCATGACAGGAGAAAATTTTACATGGACCCTCTTTTTCCCTGCATTTTATTTTTATGAGATGTGGGGTAGGCAGGGATGGTCAAGATACTTATTTAGACTTATGAACAGTGATCCTTTATCTATTAAACTAATGTGCAGAGGGTGAAAGGGTCAGCAGTAATTTTTTTTATATACTATCTAAAATAAATATTTACCAAGGGAGTAAATTAGTTAGGCCCTAACAAAAATATTGGTCTACCAAATTATAATTTAATTTATATGGTATGCTCTAATATACCCTGATTTTTCTGGAAAGCCTACTTTTAACCACTAGTATTGACCGAAAGTCTCCAAAATTTGGAAGTGTATGAATATGTTTTATTAGATAGTTATCAAAAGCTTCCACTAATACTTCCTTATGGATGGCTGTATACTTCCTCTTTACATCATTGATTAAACAGACCCGGCAAAGATTTATCTGATTACCAAACCCTTCCTTCACCTCTGACAAGGCCTCTTGGGCATGTGGGGAATGCCAGGCCTCCACCGTGGTTCGGATTCCACGTTAAACTGTAGGTCCTTTCATTTCATCTCACAATAACCCTACCATTACACATTAGCGTAAGTGTGTATAACCCGAACGGGTAGTAAGACGCGGTGCTAATAATATAATGATTAAACAGACTGAGAATAGAAAACCAATTGTAACATAATATTTCTATTTACACCATTGTGACAACATGAGTTTCCAGTTTTCAGATAAGGGGCTTCCATTGAAAATCAGAATATATATGTGGCAGACTTTAATCTTGCATTTAGCAAGCGTCTTGAGATGTGGGGTAGGTGTTTAGGATTTGATATATCCTAACTTTAGATACAAAGAATGTTCAAGCATAAAATAGGAATAACATCAGCGATGAAGATTGTATCCAAATTCCTTATTTATGCAACCTTTCCTCAGTTGCATTTCAAAGGAAGTGAGCAAGTAGGCCTACACCTATCCGTAATGTCAACAAGAGTGCCAACACAATCTCTCTATATACTTAGTCCTTTTCCAGTCACTATGTATACTACAAACATTTTTTTATTGATCGCAATTTAATAAAATAATGTTTTAGACAGATAAATACACAATCTGAAATTATGTCAGTTTATGTATGTGTTACAAGATGTCGGCCTAAAATAATGAGCCATCGGCAAATGGGATCTAAGTTTGATTTTAGTGATGTCATATTGAGACATTAAAACCTCACCTTACATCAATCCTGTTTAATATTGTTGTAAGACACATTCTTTAATAGTTTATTTTCCCTAAATGTAATCAAATTATTGCATGTGCACATAACCGTGGCTCAACTTTGGCTAAAGATGTGCATTAGAAGGGTTAGAGGGATCAGATTGTTTACACAGAGAGTTATCATTTTAAATTCCATCTACATTCAGTTTACTTTCGCGATAATTTGATTTAAAAAAATTAGTAGTTTAACGAGTAACTGTTTAGGTTATACGCATATGTACTAATTACGCTAGTGAGTTGAGATGAAGAAGGTTGGATTTAAAGAAAGTGTACCCGCATACGCGTGGAAAGTGAGAAACCATTTTGGAAAAACTACCCTAAAAAACACCCGACAAGGTCTCTAGCCCCAATTTCCCTGTCGTTAACAATCTAGACCAGCAGGAGAGTGACACCTTAGACCATGTGGCCATCGAAGCAGGTAATTTTCTAATTAAATAGGCATCGAGTTATACTTACATCCAAACTGAGACTTATTAGTTGATAAAGACACTGTAAGTTACCCAATGTTAACAACAAATAAACGGCAAAAATAAAATAGTTTTCTTTGTAAAAATAAAATGTTAATATTTAATATACATCATTGAAGCAACAAAATGAAGCAATAATAACTTATTCAACTTAACTTACCGCTTTGTATTCATATTGTAACTGTCTTGCTGCAGCATCCGCCATGATTAATAATGTCGATAAACAGTTCACAATGCACAATACACTAGTATTTTACGTAAACAATAAAATAACTATGCGCTGCAGTACCAAGGTCTAGAGAAGACAGGTCTCATAATTTCAATATATGATGCTAATAAACTGCAACTCGAAGCTCTAGTGTAGTAAAACTGTGAAACACAAGAGTGGTAGTATTATTTGGAGTAACAGCAGCTCCAGATAGAAAACAACCAACGCAAACCCACATTCTTCTACTGCGTGGGGTGAGGCTGTTATCAGTGCTCGCATCCTTCACATTGGTTGCCTGGAAGAACGTGCTACACTAGCTGACAAATCGTCGATTAAAAACTGTGTATTCTAAATATGATTTTGTTGAAATTTTTAATAACTTGTGGGTATACGATATTTTATAATTAGAATTCCTGCGTATTTAGATAGTGTAGATCATATATTAGACCTAACAAGAACATATATAATTGCAAAATCATCTTCAAAGAGTGTTTTTCCTGGACGTCCTTTGAGAGGACAGAATAGAGAAATTGTATATAACGTAGTTGATCAGTTGAATATTTTTTTTAACGTTTAATTTAAAATATAATATAGTTGAATGTACGAGTGAAGCCATAGGCGTATCTTTAAGTACGGTAGCGTAAAAACTATTTTGAGAAAAAGTAAATGTTTAATTATTTCTTCAAATGACAGCCAGATGCTATAAGCCTCCAAGAACATATAATAAATTAAGATCATAACAGCCTCGAAATAGACCACCCTCTAAAGCAAATAACGTTAAAATCACCCGCAAAAATAAAAATAAAAAAGCATGGTGGGTTGGCAGTGCAGTAAGTAGATTATTTATATATTTATATATTTTTAAAATTGTAAATAAATAATTAATTTTCGAAACTTTAGGAGTTGTGATTGAAATTTAAACCAAATAAAGAGTAAAGTCGTCAACGATATTACATTCTTAAGAAATTGAGTCAAATGATTATTAAATTTATATTGTAAGTAATTCTTTTAGCAAAAATAAGATCACACTATATTAGGAAATTGGTTCGTCACGGTATTCTGTGCCTATGTCATTACGATCCAGCTGGCATCCTTGCTAGACGACAGAATAAAATAATGTAGCTTCTGTTGAAGTTGTGTCGAAATGTTTCATTAGTTTCATTATGTCTTCTCCTTTTTAATGATGACATGATTCAATGAATGTATCTATGATGACTGGTTCATGAAACTGCAAACACTTTAAATTCATTAATTGAAGCATAGTATGTATATTGAACCATGCACTTGGGATGATGTTTTGTTTTAATATAATGAATACGTCTCGCCCCAGTCATTTGGAACGGTACCTAGTTGCAGTTGAGAATTTTTCGCTGTTGATTTTTGGTAATAGAACTTCTCGTCACTACCAAATATTTTTTCCCGACCATAATTTTTAAAGGTAGCATGATACTCTGAAGGTAAGATTATGGGCTCATGTTTTCTAAACTCTTTCATTATGTTTCCAAAGACTCTGCCAGGGGGCATAGGGGCAATAGTGCTGGATTTCCTTCAAAACTTTGATTTTATCACCAAGAGACATCAAAATAGCCAGCAAAGTTTTTGTTTTAAGACCCATAAGAGTCTTAAAAAAGCTTAATAATTTGTTTTTTGTAACTGAGGCTGCTAATTGTCTCTACATTTTTTAATAAATGCTGCTCACCTTACAGAAACAAAATCACGAATAAAGTTTCCAAGCAAAGTAAATTCAAATAAACAAAACAAAAACTTAGCCGCTCAAAAGTGTTGTGAGCCAACTACGTACTTCTATAGACACTAGAAAAAGTTTAATCCAGATCTCTATGGTATTAGCTTTTTAAATAAATGATGACTGAAATAGAAAACCACTCAAAGCAATATGCGGCCGCTTATTTCCTACATCTATAACCAAGATTGTGTATAGCACACTACCAGTTAGATTAGTCACAGCCGAATCTGTGTTAGTAGCCTTGAATAATGGATTTAGAGGGACCAGTGTAGGTCCATCAGATGTAGGGGTAGACATACGTGCTGGCATGGCCTGCTCGACCATTTCCCATGACTACTCAGCTGAACAGTCTTGGGGTCCCGGAGGCGTAGATGAAATGTTGAAATTTGTTTGGAGCGTCCAACAACAATCACTAGATTTGAGATAGTTCAGACTCTATGCTGAATTTCACCTGGAACCGCCTTGAGTTTGCAATGTGTGTCCCCCACACTAGGTCACCTGGGGAGAAATGTGTGACCTTTGAAGATTGTGAAGCAGTGAATTTTGCCTTAGCCTCCTTCCCTCTTTGCTTAAGAACCATGGACGAGTGGAGAAGTGAAAGCTTTATGTGGTGCTTTCCGCCCAAAAATACTTCAGCTGGTGTTACCTTAGTTACGGAGTGAGGCGTGTTGCAATATGATAAAAGAAAGGCGTCTACTTTATCCTGAAGTGTTCTGGATTTAGTAGAAACATCAAACAACTGTTTCATGAGAGTTGCCTTGGTGGTCTTAACGACAATCTCCACCAAACCGTTAGATTGGGGGTGGTAAACAGGAGCAGGGGAATGTACAATTCCATTGTTAGACAGAAAACTAGTGAATGCAGTTTATGAGAACGAGGGACCGTTGTCAGAAACAACCACCTCGGGAAGCCCCCAGGCAGCTTCACATATGTGCTCTACCAAGGTGCCTTCGTGCATGATGCAGACCTCAGGCCATTCAGAATGACCATCTGCAGTAATAAGTAGAGTCTTACATTCAAATTCAGCAAAATCAACATAAATCCTTTGAAGCCTTCTAGTAGGCCAGGACCAAGGAATCAGAGGCTCGTGAGGAGCAGTTGACTGGAGTGATTGGCAAAAAAATTTACCCTAGCTTCCAATTCGTCATCAAGAGCTGGCCACCACACAAAACCATGTGTTAGGTTCTTCATGCTACTAGAGCCAGGGTGAAGCAAATGAAGGAGCTCCAAGACTTCGGAATGAAGCGTAGACGGGACGATGACCCTAGACAACTACAATAATAAACAATTCATATTCTGCGGACAATTCCAGGGCTCACCGATGAAAAAGGCAAAGATCTTTATCGGACACCACATCAGGCCTACCATTGAGGACATATGTGGGAACTCAACTCAATATGGGATCCTTCCTAGTCTCTATGGTCACATGGACCGCAGTGAGAGATCCCAGGGACACCAAGGAGATCTTGTAGATTTCAGACTCCACCTCAGTCTGATCGGGGAGAGGGTTTCGGCTAAGAAAATCAGCATTAGGAATCAGTTCAGACTTTTGAAATGTGATCTTATACTGGAAAGATTACAACAGGATGGCCCAACGTTGTAGGCGAAGAGCAGTGAGAGGTCACATTTTTGCTTTAGAGCAAAAAATATACACTAACGCTGCATTATCAGTGCATAGCTGAAAATGTCGGCCAAACAGGTATTAACTTAATTTTTTAAGTTCAAAAATAATAGATGCAGCCTCACAATCGTGCTTGGGGTAGTTTTCCTCATCATTGGAAAGGGTCTTAGATGCGAAAGCGATAGGGCGTTCCATCCCATTGGGAAAGATGTGGGAGATGACATCACCCGCACTATACTGAGAGTCATCACTGGTTCATACTCTGTGGCAAGTCAGTAGAGTAAGGAATGCGCACCTGATCGCCACTAAATTCCTAAAGACACTGATGATAAGCCCTTTGTTTCTCAGATCCCCACTCCCAATTCACATCCTGTTTGAGCAAGGCATACAACGGACGAAGCATATTGGACATGTTGGAGATGTACTTGGCGTAAAACGTTACAAGCCCAATGAACGAGTGAAGTTCAGATTTTGATGAAGGCTCTTTGGCTTGAAGGAGTGTCTGGATGTGGTCCTGATCTGGATTCAGCCCTCGGGCATCCAAAATGTGACCCAAAAATGTAACTCTTGGCTTTAGGAAATTACACTTTTCCAGTTTGAAAATGATATTATATTCTACAAACCTTTGTAGAATAACTTAATTTTTACTTAGGCACTCCTCAGCGGTGTTATCTGACAATAATATGCCATCAAAATAAAAAAAAAAATCGATACCTGCCAATACCTGACTAATGACGCTTTGAAAGATGGCTGGAACTGAAGACAAACCATATGGAAGGCGAATGCACTTGTATGGGCCATACAGAGTGCTCGTAGTCAAAATCTACTGAGAAGCTGGTCCCAACTTTAGCTGTTGGTAAGCCTAGGTGCGATCGAGTACACTGAAAACAGAACCTTGGACAGTAGACAAGTCATCAATAACCGATAAAGGATAGTGCTCAAGATTTAACTGAGGGTTTACTGTCACGCTGAAATCTCCACACACCCGTGCAGATTTGTTGGCTCGGAGAACAATTACCCCCAGGTGTGACTATTGGTTTTCTGAATATAGCCACTTGATTCATTTCCTCAAGAGCCTTCTTGGCAACATTCCTCAAAGGAATAGGAATTACTAGAGGGCCTTAGAATACAACAGTACAAAGTCTACACATATATAAATAAATCATTGCATAAAGTAAATAAAAATGAAAGAATTAATTCTTGTAGGGCTTACGTGTTCACAAGGTTCATTTTGTTTTAATTTTATAATAATGATAGTTAACAATTAAGAAAAGTAGACCTCCTTTTAACTTTTAATGAAAGTGTGAAATAATGATTCATTTTAATGAAATTAGTATTCTGACGTTTATTTTGTATTAATTTTCAATGATTCCCTGAAAATAATACGTATGAATATGGCTTAGCATTCAATTTAAGTCATTTCTAAATAATTATTTAAAAAAATCATAATATAACGTTTGGGGACATTACACATATTAATGAATATTTAAAATCCACACCAATAAATAAATACTAAATAAATTACACTTAATATAGTAAAATATGTTAAAAATTGCTTACACGTTTGAACTATTGTATTAACACTGGAAAAATTCAGTATCTTTTGAAGTTCTCGACATTTTAATTAACTTTCTATTTAGCACCACAAATATATAATATAAACAAAAGTTAAAATAAATTCTATCAACCCTTATTATTAAATTATACGCAACTATTCAACTAATGTTTGTTGAAGTTTAATATAAAAATATTAAATTATATTAATCATTATTAACTTTAGGCATATCAATATTTTAAAGTTTTGTCATGCACTGTAAGATTTGCTATGTTCATAATGTTCTAGGATCAAACCAAATTTCACTAACGAGTTTTCAAAATGATAGGATCACAAAACGTATAATAGAAGCCTACTAAGGGGTTTTAAAGACTTTGAACTACACGATATCATCCATTTTTGTCCTTTTTTTAGAGAACATTTCGAAGATTCTTTTTGTGTCGTCTTAAGAGTTCGATTAAGATGTTTTATTCTAAGAAACGTTCTAATACGACAGTATGTTATTATTATTTCATAGTGAATCAGTGGACATGTTTTTAAAGAGTATTTTGTAGATTTGATATAACATTCCTGTTTCTACATACATAACTTCAAATTCTTTCATAGTATCCATCCATTCTTCGGATGGTTCCCTTAGACCAGTAGATTTGGTCAACGTTGTTATCCAGTAATGATTATCATGAGTGGCCATTGGTATCACTTTAAAGCCAATCGTTTAATTAATGTCCTTGCAACGATGCGCAACGTAACCTGCTACATACATAAGTCCTTCTGACTTAGCAATGCTAATCTATTTAGTCTCTTGTTCAGGACAATTGGTTGGGTGTATTTTGTTAGCCTCCTCAAGTAGTTGACGAATATCTTCATCTTCTGTAAATATCTCCTTGGGACCAATATCATTTAAGAATTCTTTAAACATAGCACTTGTTATTATAACAGATGCTTCATTTGTTTCACTTTCGTGCTCAACTGGAAATTGTAATGATAGCTGACCCAAATTCGTTCCAAGTAAAATTAGTCTCAAACGTTTTTCACTTCAGATGGAAGAGGGTGGTCGTAAAACTGTCCCATTCCTCGGATGCTACAAAAAAATATGTTCCAGGCTATCTTGGTTCAACCAACGAGTTAAAATATATTTTGAACCACTTTCCATTACCTGCTTGTATAGTCCTTTAAGAGATGCTATGGAAATTAAAAATCCACGTTGAAAAGGTAACAATGATGTCCTTTTACCAACTTTCATGCTACGACACGTATCAGCCATGCGGTTCAAAAGTTTTCTTGTTCCTCAAGATGAATGCCATATCAACTTTAAATAACTGTTATAAAATAAACTGGGAAACATCAAACGTATCGTTAACCAGATTTACAAATTCAGATATTTCTTTTACATCCAGTAAGAACAAAATGTCTTGTGCTGTATGGTGAGAAAGTAATTGGTTTGCAAATTTAACTCGCTGCCATTCTCTTCAACGTGCCAAAAGGTGAACTTCTGAAAGTTTTGGACATAATTTGAATTCCCCAGAATCCTTCTCCAACAGTTGATTAAATACTTCTTTGTTTACAGTTGTTCCAGAGGAAAGAATGATTCCGATATCTAAAATGTGATTGCGTTGAAGTTTGATCATATGTGGGATGTCAGTAAACATCCAAACACTTCGGGAATCATTTACAGGATTAGGAAATCATAAGTTATCTTCGGAAATACTTAAAGACTTCCAGACACCGATATTGGTTCCTCCCAAATCTGATACACAGGCTAAAACGCTAAATCCAGCTGATTCAAGTTCTATTATTATTTTAAGTAGAATTATTTTGCTCATTTGTTCATCAATATCATAAAACACAGGCTGCTTCCACTTGCTATTGAGACCCCTCGCCATAATGATTTGTTTATTTTTGTATGGCCATAGAATCATGTCATTTTCATGATCATAGCAAACTCTTGAATCAACATTCATTTCATCAAAGGAAATCACACACTGCCTTTGAAATGAATCATAATTACTAGATTTAATTATCTCAATAAAATTTGTCAAAATTCCAGGCTGACATTGAAACGACTTTGTCCAGCGCCTTAGTGTTGAGATACCAGGTAATGGAATTCCCATTTTATTTCCGTGACATATATACAATTTGTTACTGATTGATCTCAATGCCAATCTTGAAGAATATCTTCATTCGCCCAATACGAAGTTTTTCCTTTTTTATATAAAACATCGTATCTTTGTTTCTGTAAATATTCCTTTTAGTACAGAATATAATTAATCTTTCACGACTTTTGAGATTTACTTTTTACATTCTAATTTTCGCTTAGTTGCATCTGAAGATTGCTTCGAGAGCAAATTTTTCTGTTCTTTACACTGTTATTTACACAACTGTAATTCTATTTCCGAGATTCGTAATTTATCTTGTGTCAATTTAAGAGTTTTTTCTAGACTTACAACATTTTCCGTTAGCTTAATGTTTTTCTCTATAAAATTAGTGTTTTGTTGACTTCCTTCATCAAATTGTAGTTGCACATTTTCACAGTGAAGTTTCTTTTGGGAAAGTGTTGTTATTCTCTCCGTCACTCTGTTTGCGATTTCTCGTTTGTAACAGCGATGTTGTCGGTCCTTATCATCATAAATATTGGCATGGGATTTTGGAAAGTATAAGGAAGGCACAATACTACGTCTAAGGACTTTTTTAAAGGGAAAAATTAAGTAGTTCACTTCGTAAATTTATTTCAAAGTCACTATCAGCATAATGAATGGAACATCTTTGATCAAAATTTGTATTAATTGTGTCTTTCCTCTTACATTTGAGCTCCCATGTACGGCCAATGTCTGGATCTTTAGGAAAGGAGTAGAAAGATATATTATTACCCTTGCAGTCTCGATAATTATCTAAACAGAGTGCAATAGCCCAGTTTGGCATTTTTTAAATGTCTGTTTAGAAACACATGTAATTAAAATTGAAGAGTGTAGGCCTACGCAAATAAATTAGCAACAATCCTAAATGACCGATTGTTCAACAATGACTTGTATTTTATATATATATATATATATATATATATATATATATAACACATGTAGTTAAAATTGAAGAGCGTAGGCCTATGCAAATAAATTAGCAACAATCCTAAATGACCAATTGTTCAACAATGACTTGTATCTCACACACACACACACACACACATATATATATATAAGAAAAACTATTATATTATAATAGACAGCTTGAGAAGAGCAATAAACCTACATATTATATTTAGCATACATGTTTAGTATTATAATTCGTATTATAATTACTAATAATAAATAAATGTATTAAATAAAATGTGTAAATCATTAATGAGAACATCAATGCTGTATTTTATAGTAGCCTATTAAAACCGATACTCGAGTTGTAAACATAATAAATTATTTAACTATACACGAAAAAATCACTACTAGGCAAATACTAATAAATAAATCACTATAAATTAAATGAAACACATTGACAACACAACCTTTGTTTATTTGGCGACGTAGGTTTGTGGCTGTCATAAGCGAAGACATTATCGAATTCTTTCATATGGCGCTACCTATCTATTCTCTTTACATAGCATGGATGTCCATCTAGTTATATTATAGCAATGTTGCCAACTGTACGATCTGGATACTACTTTTGATATAATTTCACCAGCTGTACAATCCAATTTTAGGATATTTTCTAAAAGTAATATCCAGTGACCTAGCTACAAAGTAACAAATTTTACATCAATTACTATTTTTATATGAAAATCGGTGGGTTTATCATTATAATGTCAGTAAGTAGCTTTCTACCGATAAAAATACAATCCATTTCAGGTCCATATACAATCGCTAGAGACGGTAGAGCTGGCAACTCCGTATTATATAGATCAACTGTGTTCTTGGGTATTTGAAGTAAATATCTACAGTTTTTTTGAAGAAAGAAGAAAAAAAGTATATTTATGTTGGCAATTCTAAATGTTTGTTTCCCGCGTTCATTACTTACAAGTTGAAAACGAGAGCTGTCATTGTAGTTAATTCTACTTATAAGAATTAAAGTCGTTAACAAAACGTTCGAAATTAATTAATTTTAATAAACAACAAAAATTGTATTATGAGTGGTGTTGATGAGGCAGGATTATCTTTAGCTTTAACAACAAATGAGACTATTGAAAATATGATTGACCGCTTACAAGACGGTTTAGATATTCTGGGGGAAGATATCATTAACTATTTTATTCAAGAATCCAATAACCGAGGTGTGGCTAGAAAAATAATTAGTAATGAGGCCACAGTCATCAAAGATAAAAGTGCGTTTCTTGAAAGTTTAATAAAGGGAGTGGAAGCTTTACAACCAAAAGAAATCCCGAAGTCATACAGACAAGGATATGAAGAATTGATTACAATCTTGGACGACGATACCATTAAGACAAATACAGTATTGCAAATAAAGAAAGAACAATTAAAGGCCTCCAAGGCAGAACTGGTAAGGGTGGAGGAGCAAATACGACAGTTAAAGGAGAGTTCTGCCCTTCGATTGGAAACAGGGGAAGCAAAGGAGAATGAAGATTTGAAGAAAAAGTCCATACATCTAGATAAGCTATTTATCGCCCACAAGAAACTCTTGAAGAAAGTTGTGGATTGTATTTTTACAGATGATTCTTATATGGACGTGGTGTTGGTAAAATTGTGTGAAGCTTATTTTGCTGACAAAGGGTCGTACATCATTGTAAAACCTGAATATGGCCCTTCAGTGGAACTTTTGTTAAATTCAGATGTTGTGGTACATCATCCATATGATAGTACCAGAATCAAATTGGTAGAATTCGAAGATTAGTATGAAGCATAGAAAAGGCCCTTGAAATGTTGAGTGATTAACAATTATTAGACTGTGAGTTTAAGTTTACTGAAAACACCCTCAATAAAATACTAATACTTTGTTTTTGAAAAGTTGATTATTTGGGGTTTGGGAACTAAGTAACCAATTTAGGAGTTTGGTTTGGTAAAGGTTGAACAAGTCAAGAATGTATATGATTCCTTTTGAGATTTAAAAAAAAAAAAAAATCTTCACCTGCAGTGTTATTTATCCCATAAGACTCAAAAAAGCTTTATCCATTAAGATATTTTGATTAGTTGGTTAAATAATAAATTATAATATTTACTAGAATACAAACAATAAAACTCTCGCACCCTCTTACAAAAACTCCATCAGGTTCAGGCCTACAAAAAAAAAGATTGATATATCTACAGAATTGCCAGGTGACCTGGCGGTCTAGGTGTAAGGTGTCAGACTTCTGTGCTGGCGGCCGGGGTTCAATCCTCGGTCCCGGCACATATTTATCTGATTACCAAACCCTTTCTTCACCTCTGACAAGACATCTTGTGAATGTGGGGAATGCCAGGCCTCCACCGTGGTTCGGATTCCACGTTAAACTGTAGGTCCTCCATTTCATCTCACAATCACCCTACTTTTACACATTAGCGTAAGTGCGTATAACCCGAACGGGTAGTAAGACGCGGTGCTAATAATAATAATAATAATACAGAATTGCCAACTTATAAAACCTAAACACCTAAATACTTAATCTAATCATAATAGGCTAATTATATGAAAATAATATTTTATGTTTATAGTAAAAAAATAATCAAACAAGCTTTACCTAACCTTTGAAGTCAATTAAAATTCAATTAAAATACAATTTTGGATATATTTATACATTTAGAAACTAAGTTAGTTCCTGCAAAGCTATCATTGTCCCATATCTATATTTTGTCAAGAATTGGTCACAAGAAGAGACCCCCTTTGGTGGCTGCGTGGTCCAAGGTGTCACTCTTGCAGTAGGCTTCACTGCAGATGAAGGGGAGTTCAAGGTTTTAATCTTATTCGGGTGTGCTAAGGGTGGTTTTCCACTTTTACTTCATGCAAGTGCTAGTACACTTCCTCTAAATATATCTTTTCTCATCCATTAAACCATTAGCGTAATTAGAAGTCTGGATAAGCGTATATGATCTGGTAGTAAGACGTGGTGTTATAAAAAGAAATTAATAAATAGCCTAGGATGTGAATCTGATGAGTCATGATTTGTTAAAACTAATATTTTATGTGTTTATAAGAAAATATTACCAACCAAGCATAAACTAACCTTTAAAGACTAAAAATTTAATCAAAATACAATTTTGGATGGATTAAGCCTAATGCATTTAGATAATAGATTTTGTTACAAAGTTGTTGTGTGTATTCTGATAAACATTTTAATTAATTACGGTAACGAATTATTTAACTAACAAATCAACATATTTTAGTGGATGATGCTTTTTTTGTCTCTTATAAAATAAAAAAACACTGTGGGGAAGTTTTTTTTGTAAAGTATTTTCTCAAAAGGAATCATAAAATTTCTCTACTCAGTTGGCGTATAGATAATCGAAAGTTTATTATTTTTGAGATAAGTTCTTGTTGTAGGATGATTATTTTGGGAATTTAATCCTCACCAAAAGCATGCTGAAAACATCAAAGTTTACACAGTAGCCTATTGTAATTATTTTTGAAGCCACTAAACAACTTACAGCATTTTTTACTACTAAGCCTATACATAATCAAAGCACTTTTCTAAATTTGACATTGGCTGCCTTAACTACACATTGGTGAGTTTATGAACTTTCAGGCCTGTCTAGTTTGTTTTATTGTGATGGAGACAGGGCTGGCAGGCTACCAAATTATTTGAAATTTCTTGATAGATGGATTGAATCCTTAATTTCTTGAATCTGAGTCTCTAATTTGAATATTAAATCTTCTTTCGAATTCAAATCTTTTAATTTAAGTGAGTAAAAATATTTAAAATCAAATTTAAAAAATAGTAGATTAGTTCCAGTGACAAATTAGTTACTTTGTTTGTCATGTCTATTATGTCATAAAACACAAAGAGTTCACATTTTTAGTAAACATTATTTATATTACTACAACTTAGTCCTTTTTATTTTGTGAATTTGTTACTTTCCAAACTACATAAGTCTATATAATTCCTTTTAGGCCTACCATTGACTAAAAACTGTTATAGGCTAATAAGTCAAGGTCTTCATATTATTGTATTCGAGATGCTTTTTTGGGATTTTTACGAATCTCAAATACCATAGGATTCAAGGAAATTGAGGATTTGAGTGTCCAATCTCTAATATTCTAATACGCCTAAATCTCTGTAAGAGAAACCTTCTTTTGCTTTATGAGGTAATTGTTTTATATTTGGAAGAAAGTACAGGAAAGGTGGATAGAAACATAAAAGGAACGGACACAATATGGATTTTACAATGGGAAGAATAACACAGTTTACAATTCACATTGCTGCTATTGGACAAAGAGGTACTGGCTGCCTCTCTAAGAAAATCGATCGTTACCACCCAATCCCCCAACCAAGGTTCCTGAGTTTTGATAGAATGAAATTTAGGTCAAAGGATTTGGCGGCACACAATTGCTTTTCTTCAAAAGAGGCAGCCAATGGCCAATGGCACTAATGTAAAGTGTGAATTGTGTTCTTATTTTCACTGTAAAACTCATTGTGTTCGTTCCTTTCATGTAGTTCCATTATGACAAGGCTTTAATGTGTTATGTTATACTAACTTCAAAAACTTTGACCATACCTAATTAAATATCATAAATACATAAGACGACTTCAATTCTAAAAACTTCTAAGCGAAATAAAATTTTATATTTGAACATTTTAGAAAACTTTCTATTACATAATTAAAGTAAGGAACAGTTATTTAATATATGATCAGACTTTGATATGAGAAACATTTAGATAATTATTGGTAAACTTACAAAAAGTTTGAATTTTTACTTATACAAAGATAAATAAATTTTAAACAGACTGTATGAATAAGGGAAAAAGTGTATGAACACAGCTAAAATGTCACGAAACAAATTAAAATTATTAAGTACAGAAACAATGTGTAAAGTTGTTAAAACATTATGAAAGTTCTCGGTAAACATATATGAATAAATTAAAAAGAGTTGGAATAAAAAAAAAAATTAGCCTAAATTAATTTTATTGGTTCATATGAGATAGGCTTATATATAAACTGATAAAAATGGTCAAATAGAAAGTTATTGAGGGAAAACATATTTAAATAACGGTTCTAAAATATTAGTTAAGATAAGAACTTAATGCATTTAAAAATGAGTCAAAATTCGAAAAGATTAATCAGCAGTGATGATATAAAGTTTATAAATTTGAACTGGAAATAAGGTTTAAGTATATTAAATCTTGCATCTGACACCTTAGCTTGGGTGTTAGGGTGTCTGCCTACTGAGCAAGGGTCTCAGGTTTGATTTCTGGCATGGCCGAACATTTTATAATTGGTGAATTATGGGTTTACTCTTTCACATTGATAAATTAATGGCCGGGGACTGGATGTTGCATCTGCCCTAATCTTAAGTTAGATTATAAGGCATAACAAAGCTACAGCAGGTTTATTCTTATTTTGCAATGACAAATTTAAATTATAGCACTGCGTATAACTATCCGTTCGGGTTAAACGCTTAAGTACTAATTATGCCAATGGGTTAGGAATTTGGAAGGTTAAATTTAAAGGAAGTAACCCCGTGGAGGGAGGGTGGATTCAGGAAAAACCACCTCCAGTTCACCCAATTGAGATTTGAACCTTGATCTCCCTGTCCTCATCATTCTTGCTCAACACTAAACCACCGTGTTAGCTAACTACGCCATTGAAGCGGGTGGCATATTGCTATGAAATAGTCCCTTGCTTCAAGGGTCTTCGTGGTTTGTAGACCACCAACTAGTTGATTATTTCAACATGTGTTTCAGCATCTAAAGTGGCATCCTCAGGAAAGGAGTTATGTAAATGAAACAGTGAATGTTTCATATCACCGCACTGATTTAATATCGTTTGGCTTGAAATTGTTTATTTAAATAATTTAGTGGTAAAAAAATGTATTTAATTATTTTAAATATAGTACATAAAATTATGCTTAGTTAAAATAAATATGGCACAGAGAATAAAAGATAAAACACTTGAATAACTCATATCATAACTTGATAAAGCAATCTTAAACACACAACTGACATAAAACTGACACTGCGCATGTGCCAACATTTACCAAGAGCATGTGGTAGCTCTTTTAATATTCTATTCTTTCATTGTGTGAAATACTCTTTGGCAACATGAGACAGCTCAAATTTTGCTTATTTTCCTATACAAACACGCATGCACCTTACTCTCTTCCCTCCCTTTTTTCCTACATGTCATTTGAATGCTTTAGAAGCAAGTTTGAGTTGGCTTCTAATAGGTCCTCGTAACGGGACCAAGTCATGCTTGACGTATATGAAGCCTAGAGATTCTGCCAAAATTAGAGAATGTATTAGGTTTATGATATAAAATTAATTGTGAAAATAAAATAAGGTTTTATTTTGGTTAAAGTAGGCAAGCATTACTTTCAAGACTTACATGGACTGACCGCACATACTGGCCACCATAAATTATAATATAAATATATCTTTAACTTGGGTAAAAAGATATACAAAATATTAGTTTCAAAATAAAATGTTTTTAATTTGCAAACACATGCACACAAATACTACTTCAATCACCTTAATTTTGACAATTTTTTTTTGCACTTCATATTACTACTCGTTCAGGCTATACACAAATGTACTCAATTATGTTAGTATATTAGTGATCAGAAAGGTCTAATCTAAAGGAAGTTTACCCACATTTGCATGTTGGAAGAGTGCAACCATTTAGGAAAAACCACCCTCAGTACAGCTGACGGATTCAAATCCTGATCTCTCCATCATAACCAGTCTAGAGAGAGTGGCGCCTTAAACTGTACTGACTCTGAAGCAGGTATTATTTTTTTATGAAGGCAACATTTTAGAAGTTCTTGTTTATAAATCATATTTTAGTTAACTACAGATGTCACTACCACAAAAAAAATAACCCAAGCAATAATGTTATTAATTTTTTATTTTGACAGTGTAAAAATGCTTAAAAGAAGAAACAAAAAGTTGAAAACAATTTTTTTTGTGAGTGTGTTGACTGCAAAAAGTGATAGCTGCTCAACATATGGACTTGCAGATCTTTTACACAATTAGTGGAAATAGGCAATGCATATAGCCTAGATTGGTTTTAAGACCTAATGAACATAAAAAAGAAAAGAAAAAAAAGGTAATAAAATCTACATTTACTTTACATCAATTATTGTTTCCAGCTTATGGCTTTGGTCACTTCTATTCAAGCCATATATTTTCCACTACCGGCTGGCTAGGCCTGTCATATTCATAAGTTTTATAATCTAACTTAAGACTAGGAAAGGCACAACATCCCGTCCCCAGCCGTTGATTCATCAATGAAAGGGTAAACCCACATTTCACCAATGGTAAATAGAAAAACTACATTGAAACACAAAATTTTATATTTAAAATGAAAACCTAGCCTGGGTGATTGAACCTGGAACTCCAAGACTACTATGCATGCTTTGCCAATGAATTATTAAAGATTATTTTTATCACCCTGCAATATTTGGTACAGGCCTGTTGAATAAGAAAATGAGGAGTAGGAATGAAAAAGCACAAGAGGAGGTGATTTTGTCCTTAATTGGAAATAATATTGCAATAGTAAGCCATTTTGGAACTATTGTCCTATTTTGGAAATATATAAGTAAAGACAATCACTCATGTTTAAGTAGATCTATCAAATTAAAATGTTATTAACGACGTTGCCTACTTGATGAATTCAAAGCTATTTTGTGAAGCGGGTTATATCTTAACTTGATGCACTCATGCATGAAATCTGTGACCTCGTCTGACACTTCTTACCCCCTCCATGAAGATCCTTCCCCTCTTTCGCAGATTAGTGTGGTTACCTGTGTCCGGACGGTACAAATTACACTTGCCACTTGGGAAGACCAACAAGTCACCTTTTCAGTGATAGAGATTCAAATACAATAATTTCTCGCGCTGATGGCTAAATTGAACTAAGGCACTAGAGCAGTGGTTTACAACCTGGGAGTTGCGACCCTTGGGTGGGGTCGCATTTCTGGTTGAAGCTATAGCATTGTTATCTTTTAAATTGATTACTACAATAGGAAGGTGCAAAATTCAGTGAGTATTTAGAAGGCTATGATAGCAACGCCACTCACCTAAACACATGACTCTTACAGCAAACTAGTTAGTAACCAAACAGTTTTTGTCATTGTAACCACTTACTGTACATTTATACTGAATTTGAATTTTGCTCCTTCCTATTGTAGTACTCTTTTATATATATATATAAAAAATAAAAAAGTAGTTTATAAGAATGAAATCAAACATGTGGCTTAACGTCACACTCATTTGGTTTAACTGATGAGGTCAGGATTCATATTCTAACTGAGGGTTCTGGGAATTTCTGCAGTAGAAATGATATTGGCACTTTCTGGGACATATCCTGTTTTATTTGAACTGAAAGAAAAAGTTATTAAATGTCAAACAGTCAAATAAACATTTAGTAAATATTATCAGTGTTAATGTTTCTGGCACTTACCCAAGGACTACAAAACAAAGAGATTGTAGTGGTAACACCCCTCCCCCCACCCCGTTTATATTTTGTTGGGCTTTGACTATACTAAGCTTTCCCAATATTTTTCATGTACATTTGAAAATCACAACTATTGTTTTATTAACAAACTTAGATCGAACCATGTTCATTGTTGGCAAATGATATTATTTCAATTAGTTTAATGCAACAACAAAAATAAAAATACCTATCATAAAATCTGTCATTACCAGTGTGGTAATTTTAAGTAATAGGTACTTAAATATTTATAAATCATGTTATATAATAAATTGAAAAGGGTCAAAAGCGGCCCCCCGTTTATTTTGAAAAACTTTTACAAAGCTATACACTATAATCTGCAAACCAGAGAGGGGAATTATACTTCTCTTACGTTGAGAATAACACGCTGATACAATCTTTAAGCTCTAAGGGTATGCAGGTTTATGTTACTGGATAAAAATTGTCACTGTTGTGTGCATGAGTGTTATTACTTTAATAACTTCAATAAAATATGGCAAAAATTAGCAACACTGAATGGTTGAATTTGGTAGAATTGATATTACTCTTTCCTCTTCAATAATTTTAGATGAAGAATGAATGTGAGGTTGATTATCGTGTAGGTCCTAATATATTTGCCTCAAATATATGGTTAATACTGATTTGTTTTACTTTTTATTCAAAAGTTTTTTAGAACGTAAAAATATGTTTACATTGTCCATTTACATTGTGTATACTTACAAGATTGTTAAACTAATTCAAAACTATGATAAAATAATGCAGACTTAGATAATGCTTGATAATATGGATAAATAGACCATTTTTCTTCCTTAATCCTATCCAATTTTTTCTCCATTCTCCGTTCATCACATACACACTAATTTCCCTCTTCTTTATAATTCTTACACTCACTCATCTATTTACATTCCCCATTAGGTTGGCTGCATTGCTCTCTCCACTTTATATTATATCTGCAACACTTCACACATTTCAGTCCACAACCATTGTTAGTTCTCATCGTGTCTCAACACCTATTCGGAGTAAGTCTGCTTGTTTTAACTTTAAGTCATTACGCATAGTAACTTTTCTTTTCTCAATCTAACATTATATTTTTCCATTACTTTATAGCAAGCTTCTTAACTTTAATTTCAGCTCCATGATTATGGTGCGTCTACTGTAGCACCGAAAAATGTCGGGATAATAGAGCACCTGTAAACATCATTACAGAAACACCAAAAAAGGAGTAAGGGAAGTCTAATCCTTATGATAGGACTTAGATAATTGGTTATACGACCTCCCTTGTTTTTCATGTAATCTTATAAACCATTAAGTTGTTTTTACATTTTTCTCATTTAACTCTTACACTATTGTTTATTTTATAACCAGGCTAAAAAACATAATTTGACTATCTCTCAACTTAAAATCTTTTCAATTATGTTCACAATTCATGTTATTTTTTCAAGTTTTAATTCATTTTAATTCATTTTACATTGTTTACATTCAACGTTTAGCTATTACTTTTTATTTAAGTTCTACTTTATTCAATTTAATTCTATTTTTAGATTTACAATTGGTTAAATTTTCATTCATATTGTTGTAATTTACTTTAAAAAGTGAGTTAACCCATTTCTATTCTACTTGTATTCTTACTCAATTTTAAGGTTGTTTCTGGTTACTAACGCCTGTTATTTTAATTATCATATCCACTCCTTACGAAAGAGTATTTTAGAATGTTTTCTAAAATGTTGTAATTCAAAACTGTAGAGAGGTGTGCGGATTACAGAATATTACTGTTTCCCAATCTATTTATTTTGACCAAAATTCAATAAGTGGTCAAGTAATTTTGGATCAATTCAAAATGTGATAAGAAATCTTAGAAGAGATATAGTTTCCTTAAATCTGTCAAACAAACTTTCTTACTGTGTTTTATAGATTTGTAAACCTCTTGTAAAAATATTAGGAATAGTGACGGGGAAATCATTTATGAAGTTTACCTGACAATAACAATGTTTGTTTATTTTATTTAGAACAATCAAAATGGTAAATACATAATTATAACAAAATATAATAACATGTCGTGAAGAGCTTATCCTCTCAGATTTAGAAATAACTCCATTTAAATAATGGAATTAATAGACCTTACAATACCTGAAAATAGAAAAAGAAATGTATAGTAATTAGCTAGTAATCGATACAACACTAATTATTAATTGTCATCATGGAAGTCTATGGTTCAACGTTTGAATACCCCGCGCATTTAGAGAGAAAAGCAATAACTCCGTTATTACTCTTATCTAATATTTCTACATTAATTAACAGAACTAATATGGGAAATCACCCAAACATGCGCGTCCAAGCAAAACTCAATAATCATGATCATTTATCAAGATAAATTTGATATTTATATAACCCTTACAGAAAGGCAAAAGGTTTATAGTTCCGTTAGCTTGAGTGATAAGCGCAAAAAACGATACTTCATCATCACCCCTAACAAACATTTAAACTTAGGTAATAATAACAAAAAAATAAATACGCGCCCTCAAACCAAAAGAAACCAACATAATGTTGAACTGTAATAATACAAGAATATATCTTAGGACCAAGTCCCAAACGAACCTACTAGTGCCCTGTGCTGTACGTTTGATCAGTTAACTAGATAACTCCATATACTATACATATGCTAGAGATATCAAGAAAGAACGGGTGGTAAGCCCGAGACGCAAGGTTTGCCACAGCGTGGCCTGAAAATAATACATACATTAAATTAGATACAATTAAACTGAAATAGCACAGACTAATTGAATTAAACCTCGCATAAGGAGACAGAAAGGCGACCGCATTTGCAACGAGTTGTGTGAAACATTTCAAAGTTAAAGTTTAAATGAGTTTAAGTCCCAGACAATAATTTTGATAAGAAATCGCCCCCCCCCCCCCCC
>CABEEJ010000367.1:2888-42641 GCA_901482245.1 Timema douglasi | reverse complement strand
AAAATGAATTTTGAATATTTAAATAACAGATCCCGGCCCCTAAGTCGCCGTCCTCACCTAAGTCAGTCGGCGGTATAATTAGTGACCATTGAAAACCAACGTCCCAATATATACTCAAAATTGTATCCACAGAGAGAAGGGGCAAGGGAAGGAGGGGGTAGGTAGAAAGAACAAACACGACAAGAGAAGGAGGTCCTAGCAATAAGTAGATTGTTCTAGACGATCATAACATCGGAACTGCCGCTGGCGTGGCCATGTGGAACCTCATTCTTTGTTTCCGGCCCGGCGTGGATCGAGCCCCGAGCAGCCAGTCGGTCGAAAGCTCCACTCAGTCTGTTGTGTCGTGCGTTGCAGAGTGGAGGTCAGAGCATGTGCTCTTGTGTTGGAGTTCATCAAGGGGTTTTGGTGAATGTTGCCCCATTTGAAATAGCTTTAACTTGTAACTCGTTACAGATTTTTCTCCAAATAAATAGTTATATCAAAATATCTTTCTCTCAAGTGTTTTAGAATTCCCACTTACAGTATCTTTAAAATTGTGTAAATAGCCATTAGCCTCGGCTGACAGTAAGATCCGTGCACACTTAATGTAAGAAAACTATTTTGCTGCGTGTGGAAGAAGATCAAACTCAACTCTTAACTATGATTAAAAATTCCAGTTATGTGCAAATCACTTCAAATATTTGAGCCATTCAATTAACAACTAAATTTTCCTTCTGGAGGCCCACTCTAAATAGCTTTTAGGGAATTTTAATTTTAAAAAATCAAAGCGAGAACAACTCTAGAGAGTTTTTAAGGTAATCAAGTTTTCAAAAATTTGCCAGTAGAGGGCCACTCCAAATAGCTTCTATAGGCATCTAATATTCAAATTGCCCGTAGGAACTCATACCACATAACTTAAGGGAAATTTAATTTTCAAATATAAATTCGGCAAAAAATCATACAAATAGGGTCTAGACTCTAAGAGGAATCCAATCTTCAAAAACTTGCTAAGGGATGACCACTTCAAATAGTTTTTAGAGGACTCTTAATTTTCAAAAATTTCCAGGTGAAAACCAGGTCAATAACATTTCTGGGAAAGCTCCTGTTTTTTATTAATTTTAAATTGACTTCCTCCTTCTCCCCTTTATACACTAAAAATGAGTAAATTTGTTTTATGAACTTGTTAACTGTGTAATAATTGTATTTTATAAACCATCTTTATCGTGTTCTTATTATACATTACAAGAGAGAAAAAGTACTACCCATGAAAAATTGATCACTTTCAAATAGCTTAAATAGCTATCCAGGGTTTAAAATGTTACCGCGGAAGGACCCTCAAACCATCCTATTAATTGAGTCCGCTCTCCCACTTCCACAGAGCTCCCGCAACCTTATCTTACAGTTTTAAAAACTACTGGATTTACTTTCTTGTATTCATCTGCAAAATAAGATGTTTTATAACTAGGTGTGGTTATTAAAACATTGTATAATTTATTATTAAAATATTGTTAAAATAGTTTTATGGTTTTCTGAATAGAAAAAATAATTAATCAACATGTATTTGAACTTAAATTTATATTCTACTAAGGCCAACAAATATTATGATTGGTAGGTTAACCTAAAACTTTGGGAGCTTTTGGCATACAACATTTAGTTTGTGTCCAGTGTTTACATTAGCAGTGCAATCAGTATTAAAGTTTGAGATGGCTTGATTACCTAATGAAAGCACTCACTCAGAGAAAAAAACAATCCCAATTTCAAAATCATAAAATAGAAAGTTAGGGTAGACCTAGGACTGTCATAGTTAAACATTTTTACATCAAGAATCAAGTGTATTGACACATATATTGTTCCATTTTGGCATATAAAAGAACCCTGCAAGGTATTTGAAAATACCCTCCTATCTCGTAAAACTTTAGGGGTACAAGTAATCAGTCTTGGTGGCACAACTTCAAAGAATGATTACAGCCAGGGAGTTTATTCTACCACAAAAACTATTATCCCCACAACCCCTTGACAGTCAATACTGTCCATAAACTATATTTTTGATAGTGAATTTGTTTAATAAATATATAGTAATAAAAATACAGAATCTTCAATGAAAAATAACCAACATATATTATGTTGATAACAATAACTTGGAAATAAAGATAATTGCAGTTACCTAACATTATCAAAAATTAAGATGATTAAACCCAAAAAACAAATTTTTTTTTAGAATGTAGACAAAAGTTAAAATTCATTCAACTAAAAAACTGTTTCAATTTTTGCATTTAATGTTCTAACACTTCTACCTCTTCCTTTGATTTATGCAAAACGGTTCTTCTTTTCACTTCTAATTTTCTTTTCAGATGCTGTTTTTCTTTTTTGACTTAGGTCTACTTCAATCTTTTTCTTCTTTTCAAGCGCTTCTTTCCTTATTCTTGATGCATTCCTCACAGGATGAACCATCTTTTTTGAAATTGTCACACTTAGAAGTCCCCAGCTGCAGCGACTTCATCATAAGTTACACGTTGAGCAATAAAGCTGTCCTCATGTAGGTTTTCAACCAGACATTCTTTATTTACAGAAAAACTTTGCTCAGCGACTGCATTGCTATGGAAGAAAACAAGAATATTTTAAGTGAAATATTGTAGTTCATAGGATGCATTTACTCTAGAAAAAATATTCATGAAGATCTTATCAAGCTGGTCACCACTTGAAGTGAATTGTTTAAGGTAGTCAATAACGTCTTGCTTTGATACAAAGGCCAATTAGTCTCTTTTTACAACATCAGCTTGCACACTATATAGTTGTTTCTTGTCTAGCAGGACTTCTAATACAAAAGTTATCCTATAAGTTCTAACAAATGGATTGTGCTTGACTGCGGGATAGAGACAACTAGCATCCTTGACAATTTTGTCGAAGAGAGGATACTTATGTAAAAGTTTGTTGCAGAGATCAACTAGGAATTTTTGACAATCTCCTCTGAACTGAAGTATCTTGATGTCTTTAATTCCTTTCAAAGCTGCTGATTCTGCGAACTCAATATCTACAGTAGGAAGTGATTTCATGTTGGATTGTTTCTTTAAATCAACGGCTAACAATATTTTGGAAGTATTTGCTGAATTCATTAAATCACATTTTACAATTCTGTTCATCAAATGCTCAAGTAGTTTATTTAGATCTGCAGACATAAATGGCAATAGAGGTTGATTGCTCTGATATTCGGTGAGAAAATTGCTCCATCTCAAGTGAAACTGACAGCATGAATCCCAACTTTTATGTCAGAAGTTCATCCTTCACAAAATTGCTTAATGTTTGAAAATTATCAGATTTTGGAGGATGCTTGTTAGAATAAAAATATTGTTTTAAATATGGCAGCATTGACATTGCTCTCTCTATTACCCTTGAGTTTTCTCTCCATCTAATAGAACAAAGCTTCATCGGGAAAAGAGATGATCCTGTTACTCTTTGATAGTCTGCACATACATCTTGTTGGAAAATCTTTAAATAAATAATATAGTGAGCGCAAAAACTGGTTAATAGTCCAACTAGAGTTAGCATGTGCTGTTTTGTAAGCACCACGGACAATGTGCAAAGAACAAGTTCCAAATTCCAGTAACTCAGGATCTTGCTGAGAATCTTCCTTCAAGTAACTTTTGAGATCACTTAATAAACTTGAGGTTTACATTTGGTCCATCCATGGAAACTTGAAGCATTTTTTAAAGATCCAAGCCCTTGTCTTTTAGTGCAGATATAAAGTTCATTAATATAGCTTGAGCTGTTGCATGACCTAAAAAGCAATATGTTAAATATCTTGTATGAATTTCAATTTCACTCCAGAAGCGAACAACATCCAACTGGATCTTTTGAGACACAGTATTTATGCTCTCATCAAATGAAATACAGTAAAATGAGCATTGCTTAACCATATTCACAAACTCGCTTTTGAAAAAAGGACCTAGTCCATACATGATGACATCTCCAAATTTTCCTTTATGCATTTGAAATTTCTGGGCAATATCACTATCGGGAAACATTACTTTAAAAAGATCATTACAAGCAGAAAAACTTCTAGCAGAAGAATGTGTCATTACTTGATTAATAGTCCACAATATTTCAGCAAGAGAAACTTCATCTTTGACAAAGAAGCTCTGAATAGAACAAATAGGTATAGTTTCAGGTTTCAAAACTACTTCATGGTCATTAGCACTAAAATGTACATTTTCATGTAGGCCTACAGATGACACTGCATTTTTGGACCCAGTCCATTTCTTTTTGTCCCACTAGCAGCTTTCACTCTGTCAACATGCTTCTTTCCCTTGGCATGAGATCGGATTGAAGATATTCCCATGTTACTTATATCAAAGTTAGTTTTACACAAAGAACAATGAATGGCCTTTACTTTTATCACAATCCACCTTTTGTAACCACAGCAAATCTTTAAACACTGTACTGTCCAACCAATCATCTTTAAAAGAGGTTTTTCCTCCGAGTTTACTCATTTCTTCTTAAACACAAAGGTCACAAGATAAACAAGTGGGATCTGCAGAATACTCACACCAGGCCAAGCTTAGGAATAATAGCTTTTCTTTGGGTGGATAGAGGGGGGATTAAGTGAAGGTCAGGCAGGTACACCAATAGTTTGAAATGGTGTTTGAACTTGAGCAGTTACTGGTAACTCACCACTCATAATAGTTACTGCTGGAAAAAAGTTGGGGGAGGTTGGCTGCTAGTCTAGTCAAAACAGTTGTTTCTTTATCCATTATGTAAGGGGAGGGGGAGGAGGGCTTACACCTAATTTCATAGCTAAGGGAGCTGCAGGTCTTATGGAGAAAAGATTTATCTTCACTCTATCTCTATTACCGGTTGCCAAACCTTCTAGCTTTCAGTTGTTGGGAATTGAGGTGGGAGGGTTTACTTGGAAATCCGCAATGCAGCATGGGGAGTTCAATTGACAGGCAAAGAATATTTCCTATTGGTGTACAGCCTTTTCTAGACACATTAACTATTTCCACAATAGTATTTTTTTCAAGATTGAAGTTTATTCACTTTTTATATTCCCCACATAATTATGCTTTAAGCTATTTTATGTATAAAGCTTTTTTCCTCATAATTAATATACAAACAAATACCTATTACAACATGCATTTTATACTAAATGCTATAAATTTCATTCTTACTTGTTCTAAATCAGAAAATTAGGAAGGTCACTATCAATATCAATTAAAGCTTTAATTTTCTTTAGGGTAGGTAATTCATTGTCACGGTAAAGTGAATGTACCTTTCTGTGAATTTCTTCTTGAGTAAAAGTGTCACATTTATCCAAACACTTCATTTGAGTGCAGTTATTTCCTTTTTTGATTGGTGTCAGTAACTTTCCCTTAGTTTTAAATCCTTGTTTAATAGGGATTATTAACTTATAAGACACACCTGAAGCTTCTGCAGTCTGCATTGCTGCTTGATTTACTGAACAAGTTCCATCTTTACAAAAATAGGTGTAGATTCTTAACATGATTGCCCTTTCTTTACTACTTAATATTTTCCTCTTGAAATGTAATTGTTTGTAACAAGCCGGAGATTCCCTAATTTGTGTTAAATTTTAACTGTTAACAATACACTATTATTCAAATAAATATATTGGTATGCACATAAAACTATAATTCCACAACCTTACGGCAAAAATCAAACAAACACACACAAAATATTAATGTGATCAATAACAAATATTTTTCTACACAGCGTACTAATAAAATATAAGTGTTTATTTAGTTAATGTTTTTGAGCTAGCTATTAGGAACTCGAGACTCAGACTACTGTAACTTTACGACTGTGCTGGAGGAAGAAGCACCAACTACTAGGAACGACAGCTCAGCAGTGCCAAATTTGATATACATTCAAAGGAAGAATTATCACGAAAAACAAAAGAATGACAACACTGTTGCTCAATAGTAACTATACAGTTCCCTCAGCAATGAAATTAAGTGTAGTTTAGAGACTGATAATAGAAAGGTCAACCAGTGAGGCAAACATCCCCACTCGCTGAATAATAAAAAAAAACATTAACATAAGAAATTCCATCTTGTTAAGCTGTGACATCACAGGTAGGCAACGGTCGTTAATAATCATAAAATATGTATTGTATATTTTTTTTCATTATAAGATATTTTATGTTGAGACAAAAGCATAATAGTAACAGTATCAACGTTATGCCAAAGCCGCACCCAAATTTTAGTAAGGGCTAGGGAACCAACACTGGTAACTATAGGCAAAAAATGCATAAAAAGTCATGCAAGTTTGGAATTCACCTGATTTTTTTAAATATGAATGAGCTTGGTTTTAACTTTCCCAGCTGCAAGAGAATGTTTTGTCCACACTAGTTGTATGTTTTATCAACAAGTGAATAGTAATGCAGCTCTTAAAATTGTTACTTCACTTTGTTTCCAAAGTTACATTATATTGCAAATAACAACAACCAGTAATTGTTGTGGTTACTTTTACTTGGGTTTTGATATTTTCTCTTTTCCCTTATGTAAATACCAAATGTGTGGAGGGAGCATTTTTCACAGTTTCATTAGTTTGTAGAGTTTAATAAAATAATTTAAAGTCAGGCACAGCACTTGGCTACCAAAATGCAATTTTTCGGTTAATTTGACAAACACCTGCTTTGGTGGCCACATGGTCTAACATGCTACTCTTGCAGTTGGCTAAACTGTCGTTGAGGAGGAGATTGAGGTTCAAATCTCGGTGAGGTGTACTGAGGGTGTTTTTTTCCTAAATGGTTTTCCACGCAAATGCAGGTACACTTCTTATTAATAAATTCTTCATATTCCCCAAAACCATTTGCATAATTAGTACATAAGCGTATAGCCCGAATGGGTAGTCAGATGCGGTGCTAAAAAAATTAATAATTACAAACCAAACTTTTTCTTATTAAGAATAAGCTACAATATAACAATTAATTCTCATCATTGGGTTATCAATCTTGCGAATGGTTTGCTGAACCTCTCCAATTTTCTATATCCTTGGCTAAACTTTTTTACATTTTTTTACCTTCATCTGCCAACATCGTCTGCCATCTGATTCATGCACTCCTGTGTTGGTCTCCCTCTCAACACAGCAGCTCCTATAATTATCTTCATCCAACTATCATGTCTCAATGGCCTACCATGTTAATTCTCCTTTGCTATATACCTTTCCAAAGTTTCCTTTCTTTTTTTGCTTTTCTTAGAACTTCTGTAATTAATACTATCTATATATATGATATTTTCAACATTAGTCTGCATGACCACATTTTAAATGTTTCTAATAGTTTTCTCTCTGTTGCACCAATGGTCCATGTTTCACAACATTGCACAACTCTCCAAACATATATCTTAAGGAACCTCTTCCTGATTTTCAGATTTATGCTAGTTGAGGTTAGTAATGACTTCTTGTCATGAAAAGCTTTCTTTGCCTGCACTATTCTACCTATAATAGCTTTCTTGCTTCTCTTATCTTCGATTATTTTACTTCCTATGTAGCAGAACTTCATTACTTCCTGTAGCTTTACCGCACCTAGTTATATAATATTCATTTGATTAACTTCTCTTTAACTGCACATAAAGGAGTTTTTTTTTTCATTTTGTTGGTCCTCAAATTGTATCATATTTTTAGTATTTCATTATTTACAGTAGTTCTTGAAGTACCTCTTCACCTTCAGAACAAATAGCAATGTCATCAGCAAAATGAAGTGTGTTTTTAAGTTCTTCTATTCTTATTTCAGACAAGATTTCTTTTTTTTTACTTCCGTTAGTGCTTCTTCTACATGGGTATTAAATATTATTAGATATGGTTGCTTCCTTGTATAGCACCTTTTCTTATTTTAGCTCTCTCTTGATGCCTGGTAACTCTTGTTTTACTGTCCGATTTTTATGTAGTTGAACATCATTCTTGATTGCATCATCATCATCAAATTGAAGTTGCTGACAATGTCCACTCTAGGATAACTTTTTCCCTGCATTATTTGGTTCTTATATCTCTTTGTTTTTTAAGAATATAGTCTATTTGGTATCTTCCTGTATCTCCGGGTGCTTTCCCCATTTATATTCTCCTTTGTGATTCTGAAACAAGTTATTTTCTATTGTAATCTTGCACTGTGTACAGAATTCTACCAATCCTTCTCCTTTAGTATTTCATCTTCCTAACTCATATTTACCCGCAATTTTATCATTTTATTCTTTTTCAACAATCACATTCCAATCTTCAGAATTATTACATTTACATCTCCTTTTACACTTCTGATGATTTCATAAAACAAACTAAACAACAATCTTTTTAAATTGAGTTAAATTCAATTCAAAGTGATATTTACTGCTATCACCAGATAAACTAAGTAATGCGTAGGTTGCACCACTTTTCAGGCATTGAAATAATGCCAAAACAACCTATAACCTTATTTAAACAAATGATAAACTGAAGAAAACTGTGTAATCTAATTAAATATCACTACTTCATGAATGTACATGTTAATATATATTTTTTTAATAGATGCAAATGCGGGTACATTTCCTCTTAATTCATTTCCCATTTATAAAATTCAATGCCGATAGCTCGTACAAGTACTAAGATTCGGATAAAAAGCTCTCACAGGTAGGATTGTATCGATGCTAAGGAACTCGAATGGCATGTTCGACTCGGACAAACAGGATTGGCTCAGTGTTAAGCAGGATTGTCTCATTTCTAGGGAACTCTAATGGTGTGCTCGTCTCTCACAGGCAGGATTGTCTCACTTCTATGGAATTTGACTGACATGGGGGACCATCAGTAATATGTATAATTATCTTGACAACAGTAATAATGTTTGGTATGGCAGGTATGAAGGTTGGTGATAGTTCAAATGGCTGTAAAAATATTTCTTAGCACCATGTCTTACTCGATTGGATTATATATATCTGTATTAAGAATTTAAATGTGTTAAAGATTAGGAAAGTTGCATTTATAGAAAGTGTACCAACATTTGTATGAAGGAAGAGAAGAAAACCATTTAGGAAAAACCATCCTCAGTACACCCAACGGGGATTGAATCCCGATTTTCCCATCATAGACAGTCTAGTTTATTGTGAAAGTGACTCCTTAGACCATGCGGCCACAGAAGCAGGTTTATTTATACTTTGTTATCACTCCTCTACTCCTTCTCTCTTTGTTACTCTCATCTTCAAGGTTGACCATCATGCTCTACCCCTCCCCTCCAAGTTCAAACCCTAAGGGTCTGGCCACTAGTCTAGCACACCTCTCCCCTTTTCGTGGACACTCGAGAGTCGAGTCCTCCTGAACTTTCCAACCAGGGGGAATAAAAGTGTACCGTAGCTACAGACTGGCCCGTCACCAACAACTGTTTTCAACTTACCCTTTTGACAGAAAAGTCGAAGTTTCATTGAAGATCAACTATTGCGCAACAGAAAGACTTTTGTGTACGTGCTGCAAGAAAACTGTGAAGTGAAAGTCAGATATCCTCACCCCTTCTCTGAACTAGGACACTCGTCCAACATGCGCATGCGTGAGAGTGCAGTTCAAAATAACCGTATCAGTGAGCCAGACGTCCGTTGCTACCCCCCCACCGCCCGTTGCTATGCGAGTGTGGACTGTGTTATAATTGTGTAGCGCTTCATGATTGGACGTCTATGACGACATTGTGTTGTAACTCTCTCCTTCCTGATTTTCCCCGCTGGGCAAAATCGAATATAAGCTTGTGTTTCAACGTAATCTTTACTCTTTGATGCCGATTAGGAATTAGCATAACTTGGGCAGATAGTAGGCCCCTAGGACCGTCTTATAAAATGTAAGCTATACTTAATGACAGGAATTAATCGCCGACCATGGAATTTGAGTATGTTAGGTTGAGGTTCGAATCCTGGAGGAATTTTAGTTTGTTCAATGTAAATTAGGGAAAGTAATCTTCGACCGTGAACTGTACTTATTACAGGTCAGGGTGCGAAGCTCGGTGAAGTTTACCAGAATAAGTGTTAACTAGGGAGATTGTTCTCGAACCATAAAATTGGTTAAATTGAGGTCAGGGTTTAACTCTTGGAGAAATTTGGCAAGTTCGTTTCTTAACAAGATTATTAATACTTTGACTTTAAACATAGTAACACTTAGGTCTTGGGTCAAATCCCGGTGGATTTTAAAGGGAAACTTGACTTTAACCTTTAGCTTTTGGATTCAGGTCAGGGTTCGAACTATGGTCGTAACGAATTATTGTATCTGTATTTGTAGGTTAGTGTTAGGGTATTTGTTATGTTTACAGTCTATTGTGTTTATTTCAGTTAGGCTAGTTTATTAGTTAACGGGAAATGTTAACATTAGATTATATGTATTGTTTTCAGTCAGATGTTTCCAAAGTTACATTTTATTACTATTAGGACCAAAACCCATTAAATGTTAGTTTCATGGGAGATATTAACTTGCAGCTTTAATAAACTTGATAGTTTCATGGCAATATTTATTATTTGTAAAACTTTATATTTTTTTATTAGAAACAATTTCTCTTTTTCATCGCGGATTATTATATCCTATTGTATCTATATTTATAAGAGAATTAGTTTATCATTTATACATTAGCTTATATAAATATCAAAGTTTATTTTCCAATATTGTACTAATTATTCTAACTCTGAGTATTATCAAAATAAATAAGCCCTTGGGCTGTACTTGTTAACCTTTGTGAGTTCTTGTCTGATCTCAGACTACCTTTTGGTTAGGTCCATTAGACCTAGCCTTAGCTTTTCTGGTAAGACAAGAGGCGAAGCTGGATGACATGGCCTCTCTGTGATTACCCCTTTTTTTTTGTAATTTAAAACCGCGCTCTCTGTGGCAACTTGTTGAACTTAGGTTATGGGACTAAGGGACGGAAGGTAGCCGGAGAGGGCGAGGCAACGGTTGAAAAGGAGCTGACGGAGAGGTGAACATAGCTACTTTTTTCAAATTCAAGATATCCATTGTCACAATTACCTGTCCACTACGTTCCTTTACAACCTGGAACTCAAGTTAATTGCTCTCTTCACTCTAGCACATAACTGGTTTTCTTTCAGTCTGATTATATTAATTTGTTCTGGAGAAGAAGGGGACTGATGTACCCTGAAACTGATATAATTATGTGTTTTAATTGTGAAATTTGAGGTCTACTGTTTTCTGGTGTCCATCCTCCTTTCAAAGTTTAATTTAATATAGCCGCTTGGTGCCATTTTTCATTTGTCAAGTAAGTATGAATTACAGATTCAAATTTTGAGCTAAGCACATCAAATCAAAACTGAATCTTCCAATAATCAATTGGAAATTTCAAAATCTGAATTTTTTTTAAGATTGGGATTCGAAATTCTGAAGCTTTGCAGATTAAAGTAGTTTATTCACAAAATGTTTAAGTCATGTACACAATCATAATGAAACAATGAAAATAATGTGTATTTGTGTAATATACGAATCAATAAATACAACGAAAGTCCAGTGTTAACCAACCTACATATATTATTAGTTCATTTTGGTGTGTAATAGACCTGAGAATTAAAAAAAAGTCCTTTGTATAGTTTAAAATTAAATAAATATAAATGGCCTAATGTATTAATCATTAAAACACTATTAATTTTGGTTTACACCGGAAAATGCTTTCACAACTAATAAAGAAAATGTTAATAAAATGTACATGCACTTCACATTGTTATTAAATATTATTCCTGTTTAACATAATAAGCTGGATCCATTGTAATTTCTACTTCAGAAACACTGGAAAAATCATCGGTATTAATCATAACCATTGTGTCACTATCTGGAGGCGAGCTTGAACTCAACGAAGTTATTCCATGAACAACAGAAAAATGCATTTTTATATGAGCAGAAGATTTTATTTTCTTCTTACAAAATGGGCAAGTATATGCAGATGACGACGTATCTTCAGCCACTGGCACCGTAGTAGTTTTAAAATGTGTGTTCATATGTTTGTTGCAGTCACCCTTTTGCTTGAATGCACGATCACACCATTTACAAGCATACGGTCGCTCGTTAGTATGAACACGCATGTGTGTTTCAAGGCCATCTCGCCTGCGAAATGCCCGATTACAAACACTGCAAACATACGGGCGAAGTTCTGAGTGTACAATAGAATGTTGCATGAGGTTGATCTTTGAACGAAAAGCCTTGTCACACATATTGCAAGGGAAGGGTTTCTCTCCTGTGTGAATGCGCTCATGAACCACAAGGCTGGCATTCAGTGAGAAATTTGCCTCGCAATATTTGCAAGCATAAGGCTTTTCTCCTGTATGTGTGCGCAGGTGGACATCACGTGACACTTTGCTCCTAAATGACCGCTGGCAAAAATTACAACTAAACGGCGCCAAGTTGGTATGAGTTAACAGATGCTGTTGCAAAGACACTTTAGTCGACAGGATCTTTTTGCACTCGGGGCATTCAAATGGTTCTTTGTTGGCTTGCTTGAGTTCCTCTTGGGTATGTAAAGAGCGATGAGACAGCAGCTCACGTAGACTGTTGTATGGTAGCAAGCACACACTGCACTTATAGCGGTAGTCCTGGCAGTGGATCTTGCGGTGGGTCTTCAAATTGCTGCGCCGCTTAAAGGACTTATCACACACATCACACTTAAACTTGCGTAGGTTTGTGTGAACAGTTGAGTGCTGTCGAAGTTGCTCCAGCTTACGGAACATTTTGAAACAATCTGGCTCTGCGCATTTGTATGGACGTTCGTTAGTGTGCAAACGCCGATGTTCCATCATTCTGTACCTGTAATAATAATAATATGGATAATTAATGACATTCCATGATATGAGATTTAAATAGCTAAGATATTATACTTGTTAAATAAAAGTTATATAGTATAAATATAGAGAATAGTAATATAGTATAGTATGTAGTATTAGTAAAGGTATATAGTATTCTTTAAATTGAAAAATGACACCTGGACACGGGAACCAAATCTGAGACTTTTGGCTTAGTATGCCAATGCTCTAACCACTAAGCTATCCAGGAATAGTCTCGTTCTAAGGGTCATTCTCTACACATATTCTAAGGCAGAATTTGTGATGAAAGTGTGGAAATTGTCCACTACAAATGTGTGATCAATTAAGATCACAAGCTATCAGATACCACACACCTGGATAGCTTGGTTGTTATAGCATTGGCATACCAAGCCAAAGATCTCGAGTTTGATTCCCATGTCCAGGTGTCATTTTTAAATTCAAAGAATAAAATATAACAATGTTAAATGTACCTGCTCTCATATAAGTTGCCACATACGTCACATGAAACACGCTTGAAGGCATCTGGGTTGCTGTGCTTAAGCTTGTGGATGCGGAGACTTCCAGCGTGCTTTAGCTTCTTCCCACAGATGTCACAAAGGAACTCCTGGCTGTTGTGGGTGGCAGCATGATAGTGGAAGCTTGCTTTGTTGTTATAGCTCTTGCCACAATCCGGACACACAAAGGTTTGGTTTGTGCTGTGAGAATTATGATGGGTGCGCAACATTGTGCATGTGCGAAAACTCTTCCCACAATACTCACACATGTAGGGTCGCTCATTGGTGTGTAGGCGCTCATGTTCCAGCAATATTTTCTTCGAGTGAAACAATTTTCCACAGTATTGACAAGGGTGTGTGGAGCAAGTGTTTGCACTCTTGTGTTTTTCCAATTCTTCACTTGAATCAAATTTAAGGTCACATTGTCGGCAATACCAACCAAACTTGGAGCGAAGTCTCTTCCTTTTCATTATAGTCTTTTTGACTTTGAGATTATATGGTCTTTTCAAAGACAGTCTTGATTGATTTGATTTCTTTGTTGAGGCTATCTTTTGAATAGTTTCTATTATTCTAGACTGAAGACTTTTGCTTACACCTTGAAATTCTTTAGAAAGTTTCATACGGAGATTGGCATTAATTTGGTGTTCTGAGATTCCTGGTAAAATGTTTGGTGTTTCAACTTGAACATTGAATATAGTGGTAATTTCCAAGTTATCAGGTTGCTTATGGCTTGGATCACTAGTAGTGACATCAGTGACATCAGAGTTAATGGCAGGAATTTCCGCATCAGAAAAAGTGAAGGTATCAACAGGATTCTCTTGATAAGGAATGGTCGCATCAACAAAAGAGAAGTTATTTTCAGAATCATCTTTAATGAGAGTAGAGACATCAATGGGACAGGCAGAAGTGCCAGCAACTTCATTTGAAGCAGTGATAAGAACAGATGCATCATCAGGAGTAGAAACCGATACATTTTCATCAGTAGTTCCTGTAGGCAAGGTCTCAGCATAATCCTCAGTTGCTGGTCTATCTAGGGCTGTGATTACACTTTCCTCCAATGACTCATCCCTTTCTATGGTTTCTTGTGGATGACAAAGCATGTGTCGCTCAAACAGCTCTTTAGTCTCATAGAACACAACATGAGGCTTACATATAGTGCATGTAAACACTTTATCTGGATGCATCTGGGATTGATGAGCTAGAAACATATCAGTACCTATTAGAGTCTCTTTACAATATGAACACAGGTAAGAAAATACATCCTTGGGAGCAGGCTCTAAGTCTGTTCTAGTAAACCTGTTTTGAGACTCTAAGGCTTGATGTTTTTTTGAGGATGTATTTGATTGATCAATATGCTCATTAGTTAGCTCACCAATGTTTGCATCCTCACTCATACAGGTACGGATTTCTCCTTCCTCTGCTTCCAAATGGTTTAACATGTGCAAATCAAAGTCATGTTTAGACTCATAGAATACAAGTGGAGGGTTACACTGATTACATATAAATACTTTGTCTGGGTGAATTGAAGAATGATGAGCAAGAAGGCTCTCAGTGCCAACCAAAGCAATATTACAGTACACACATTTAAATTTATCTTCAGAATTCAATGATTGTTTCTTATTTGTGTCTTGATAGTATGCAATTGAGGAATGATCTAGAGATGTTGCAGATTGATTTGTTGGCTCATCAGTAAAATCCAATAATATTTGTTCTGAATCTTCTTTTCCTTGGGTAAACTCATTGCCTGGTTGCACATCAACTCTGCAAAGTAAATACAGCAATGTTAAGAGGGATGGGGAAGGTTCACATTCACACAACTTGCATGGTGTTGGGAAGTAAGTCAATGTTTATTTGTGAGAATAAGTGTGCAAAGTCCAATTTTTCAATTTGAAACAAAGTCGAATCAAATAATATTCCCAAAGCCGAATCAAAATTTGCATATTTAAAAAAAGTTTTATATTGTATACAAGTATTATACTTTCATAACTATGTAAATTTAGGTATTAAATGTAATTTACAAAATGCTATTTTCCAAACATAATTAATATATTTAGTCTTAAAATGATAAATTAAGCTATCACAAAATGTAATATATATTATATTCAAAATTTTTTTTACACTAACACTAATTTGAGATGGAAATAGTAGCAGAAAATTAAAATAAACACAAATGTGTTTTTTAACTTTAAATATTTTTTTGACAATGCTTCGTAACTGTCAAATCCAGAATTTTACTTTTGAATCAAAGATGAAGTGAAAAAATATTCGAAGTGGAAGTTTCAAAACTTTGCACACCCCTATTTGTGAGTTAAGCAAATGTAGTCGGTTGTATAGATATGTAGTAGAATGTTTCCTTAGCTCAGGAGATAGCTCACTAAACCTTTTGAGCTAAGGATCCTAGGTTCAATTTCTGGTATGACCAAAAAAATTACTATTGGTGAATTTTGGCTTTCCATTCACCGTGATGACTTGACTTCTGGGGAATTGAGTATTGTTTATATTTGTAAAAAGCTTTTATTGGATGCTATGGCTGTTAATTACTTAATCTAAAAGATAGGGATAAGGAGGCTGTATTAGAATAAATGCATTCCCATTAGCATGGAGATGTGCACCCCCAGCTTATATTCCAGCATCAACCTCTCACAGACAATTCAGTTTATTGTGAGTTTGACAACTTGGACTGTGTGACCATAAATGTAAATTGTAATAGACAAGAGTTATTTTTTTAGATTAAATTAGTTGGTTTGGAAAGTTAACAAACACCATTAATGAGAAAAGTAAGTCAAAGACACACCACACTTGGCAACATTCCATAATCAACAAGTCACTGAGATATAATTATATTACATAAAGTCCATTCGCCATGAAAGTGGTGTTAACTGACAGCTATCAAAAGCTACCAGATCTACTCTCATATATTCATTCACCAAAACATATTATGATCTGCAAGCAGACCCACCACAATGGAGAGGGTGGAGGTGAAACTAGGTAACAAGGTACTAGGCCCAAGATCAAGAGTAACATAAAAAAAGTAGTAAATTAAATACAATAAAACATGAATGATACACAATAAAATGCCCATCCATACTAAGGAATAGTGAATGGCAAGCCCATAAGCTAGGGTTTCCTCTGGAGGAACTTTCTAACATCTGTCACAATTAGTCCAGTAGTCGGTGTTAGAAAGTTTTTCGGAGTCTATTATGTTTGTACTTGAATTAAATTTGGCATATGAAGATAGTCGAGCAGTAATTAAAGTTCAATTTAAATGTAAGTATTTTCATGGCCGTGACATTTCAGTGTTTAGTTATGGATTAATTTGCATACATTGCTTTTATTTTGTAAAAGTGGCCAAAAGTACAAATCTAAGTTGAACAGTGGTGGGTTGGGGGTTTTACCTTTCATAGGGAAATAATTTGTGTCCCTCTCCTCCTGATTGAAATAAACTCGCCATTTCTCCTGGAATAAGCTCTAGATTTATTTAAGTCTACTTTGATATTATTGAATATTAAGCTGACAAATGGTCTTGTGTCAAACTCCAAATAGCTTCTAGAGGGATTCAATTTTCAAAACTTTGGCAGGGAAGGACAACTCCAAATAGTGATTAGAGGGATTAAATAAAAAAATACAGGCAAAGACCACTTTAAATAGCTTCTAGAAGCATTCAATTTTCAAAAAAAGTATGTGTGTAGACCATTCTAAATATCTTTTAGAGGCATCTAATTTGCTAAACCTTTTCAGCTTCTAAAAGCTTTTATATGCATCCTTATTTTCCAAAAGATTCCCGACAAATATCACTCTAAATTGCTTAGAGGGACATTCAAATTCCAAAAAATTATCGGAGAAGGACCATTTTAAATATCTTATATTATTATTACTGTCTTACCACATGTTTGCGTTATACACACTTACGCTAATGTGTATTGGTAGGGTGATTGTGAGATTAAATTTAAATTGGCGACTAAAAGTTTCCCAATTCTGCACCCATCTCAGTGTTGCTATGCAGTACTTACATTACCACTCACATACAACCAGGATTTTCATGGTGGCATTCTGATACACAAGTATTGTGTAGCCCTAATGTGGCAAGTATTATTCAACTTTCAACTGTTTAGGTTTTACAATATTTGTTTAACAGCATTGCGCTAGTAAAAAAAAAACAACATATAATGGATATAATCTTACTAAATAAATCCTTAAGCTCATAATTATCTAGAAGAAAATTCTTCAACATAAAATATGAATTACAATAAACAACATAAATTAAAAAAAACACAACAGGCTTACTTTTGCAAAATCTTTGGCGCTCCAGATTTGAATAGGTCATTATTTGGATCTCGAGCTTTCAACATTTTTATTATTTCTTCTTGGGTCAGTGGTCTTTTTGACTTCATTTTCACCACAACTATTTTGTATCGTTGATTTTTTATCTGCAAATCATCATAATAATTGTGTTAAAATACTTTATGTTATAACACTTTCAGGGTTAGTGAATGCAATTTAATCCTCTTTAAAGCCTTAAAAAAGGTGTCCTCAATTTATGTAGGTTTCATTTAAGTGTTTTTGGAATAGCCCTGAGTTAGAATCATCACCATTTTCATGTTTGTTTATTTAAAAGTACATAGATAAAATTAGGTGCCATTGAATCTGCATTGGTTTTGTTCTACAGAGTGACGAGTATATACTTGCAGGGCAAATGATGCCAAATATTTTCATAGTTTAACTGTATTTATTATTGTCAGTAATTAATCGGTACACTTTAAAATAAAACAGAGTGAAGGAAAAAGATGAATTAATCAGTCTATTCTCTTGACCTGAAGAAGCTAACTTTGACTGAAAGCTTGTCCTTAAAAATGAGTTTGTGTTTTTTTAGTGTTCTATCTAAACAATTTCTACTCCAGTATCAGCAAGGTAAGTGTGCTGGCTATCCCTCCTAATTTAAACCATGATTTAGCTTAGTGCACTATTCCAAATAACCTTAATTAGTTCTTGGGAATCACTTCTTCTAACCATTATCATTCCTTTATTTCTTATGAGAAAAATGTTTGATTTATGGGATAATTTTTAAGAACACAACCACCGTGAGAAGTGAGATATGGTTGTGATCTCAATGTTAAAAATAATACTCAACTTAGATTTTTATTGAGTCAGTAATTTTTTTTTATAAAACAACACATTTTTAGATTAAAAATACTTGACTTTTTTACTCCATTTTTGAGTGCTTGAATTAGTTAATTCATCATGAAAAATTTCCAATGCATTAGAAAGAAAGAAATACAGTTTGAAAACACTGTAGAGTATAACTCTGATTGTCTGGACACTGGTTATTCAGATTCGTATCACAGTAACAGTTTTTGTGAAATTCAAAGTTTTAAGTATGAAGGGGGCAGACTGATTCTTATTGTTAAGACACTCAATTTATATAATAAATGAGCCCCAATAGTAAAAAATATGTATCCAAGCGAGGAAGTTGGTAGTGTATCACTTCATAAGATGGACAGAAGGTGGGAGTTCTGTAACGACTCCCTTATTGAGAAGCTCTCCACTCATTATCCATGTAAAAGAGTGGGCTACATCGTTTGGTGGGAAATCTTTTTTTTTCTTCTATAAATTAAATTATCTGGTTTATCCATATGATCAAGTTTCTACTGTATATAAATAAGTTAATTATCATAGGTTTTTAAATATTTAGTCATCTTAAAAAATTAAAAATGTAGAATGAAAACTTATAAAGTTAAATACAAGACTGTTCATAAGAAGCATTAAAAATAAATAGCACAACATTAACTGGCTCATTGATAAAATACACAAATATTAAGAAATACAATATTATTTAAGAGGCAATTTGGTCTATGCCAAATGGAGGTGAACAGTTTTAACATGCCTTTAGAAAATTAAAAATTTTATATTTTTTGTTTATAATTTTAAATATTTCATGAAAACATGAAATAACCCCATTTTTAATTATGGTTCACACAAAAATCAAAGTTCTCTGATAAAAATAAATGGTTGGAAACATAGATCTAGCTTGCCTCAAACAAATAAATCAATTTTGTAACACAGGAAAAACAGAAATTTTAAAGAGGGTTGTTTTAACAATTTAATGTTTCAGAACTGCCATTTTCCTAAGAAATATTACAGTGTCAAAGATAGTTACCTTCAAAGCTAGTATTTCTACTTAAACAGCATGAAAATTTGGATTTACGGAAAAGTGGATTTGATTCATCTCTTATTATTATTATTAGCACCGCGTCTTACTACCCGTTCAGGTTAAACGCACTTACGCTAATGTGTAATGGAAGGGTGATTGTGAGGTGGAATGGAGGACCTACAGTTTAACGTGGAATCCGAACCACAGTGGAGGCCTGGCATTCCCCACATTCACAAGATGTCTTGTCAGATATCAGATAAATCTGTGCTGGGACCGAGGATTGAACCCCGGCCGCCAGCATAGAAGTCTGACACCTTACCCCTAGACCGCCAGGTCATCATCTCTTATTATATGGCTTTAAAAAGTTTGAGTGAGAAAGATTTGTAAAATCACTAGGTCATTTTAATACCTACTCACTCTATGGCATAAGGAACTCGAAAGTTAATTGCCACACTTACAATAATATACCACTTATTTCTATCTTGAGGTAGTTCTATCCAGTCCACCTCATTACACCCTATATCATTCAGATCCATTCTAATGTTATCACACATCTGCTTTTAGGTCTTCCCAATGGTATCTTCTCATTGTTTGCCAGTCAGTACCCTGAAGATTCTAAATTCTCCCACTTGCTTTGCATGTCCTGCCTACCATAATCTAAGAGACTTAATTATTATTTTAATAACAAAAAACCACTATCACAATAATTTCAGTTAATTTAGTTACTAAAACAATGGCAATAAGTCTTGGAACATATAAATAAATAGTGTATCAATGATAATGACAATAATATGATGGATTGGGTACCTAGCATAATATCTCAGTTCAACCAACTCATAAAATCAACCAAACACATAAAGTGACCATGTTCCTAAAACATGTACTCACAACTTGTTTGATTTCTTGAGGGACCGGAAACTTCCTTGGTCTTCCCCTCTTGGCAACTCTTTGAGGCCTGATTTCATCAGGTGGAGGGGAAGGAGGGATGACATCAACGGCAGACTGGTTCTCTTCCCAAACAAAATCATCATCACTTTCTTCTTGCTTGTGTTCAGTCTCTTGGTTTTTATCTTCCAGGGTTGCAGCTTTCTCGGAAGGTGCAGCTTTCTCGGAAGGTTCTTCTTTCTCCAAATCTATTAATTCCTGCAATAAATAAATTAAACGAATAGCGGTATTTTTAAATAGAACTGAAAATTGTTGCTTTTATACGATACTAGCAGTTACGTAACCGGAGTTTCCCAGGGTAACAAACGCTTCAATCAAACAGAAATAAATCTCCTTACTTTATTTCTTCTGACACAGTTTTTAGGTTAATTTAAAATAATTAAATCCAAATTTTAAAATTCCTGCTTTGAGGTACATATTTTCATACACAGGGGGCTACTGATTTTTAAATGTAATACCTCTGTGTGAGATTGATATCTCTCAATGTGTATGACAGACAGAAAGAAAGAGATATATACAAACTCTTCATTTTATTAATTTAAAAGAAGAAGATAGAAGAAGTTATACTCACACAAAATTATTTAATATAAAGTAGCCATATGTATACAAAACCATATTTTGTTGCCAGATTATTTTAAAGTATAATTTCCAGCTTGGGGAGAAATGGGATTTTTAGATCTGATTTACTTAGTAAGAAGTAAGAATATGACCCAAAAGTATAGCTCATTCAACTCCATATTTTACTAAACAAATTTATAGCTATACAAAAAATTATATTTTGAGAATCGATTGACAAAATAAAATAAATCATATGCCTGAAATAGAAATACTATAAATCTTGTTTAACTTGGAAAGAACCTCATTGGGTGCACCATATTAAAGAATTCAAGATGACAGTGTGAAATTTTGCCCAAAAGATGTGGAACTGTGTGTTTGTTACACTTCAAAATCATACTTTATAGTAACAACCATCATCATCATTATCATAATCATAATCATCATCAACTGTTTCCATCCTGTAACAGGGTTAGTTTAGTATACCTCTATCTTAATTTATCCTTACACAGCTATTCCGCCTTTAATTTCCTCCATTCTTCTTCGCTCACTTGTACACTTTTTATTGTCTGCTCCTCCCATCTATTTTGTGGTCTTTTACTACATGATTAATCTCCATTTTCTTTGGCGTCCTTTTCTTCTCCATCCTCATTACATGCTCATACCATCTCAGTCTTGCTTTTTCTATTTCACGTACTCCCTTTACTCTCACTCTTTTCTAGATAACTTCATTACTTTGTTTCTTCTTTTGAAAGTTTTTTGTATCACAGCTAACATGGTCCTCACAAAATTTATTTCCATCGCTGTCACAATCCTAATCTCTCTTACATTTAATGTCCATGTTTCTGCTACATATGTAACTATGGGTAAAAGGCATCCATAGCAGCAGAAGAGGTAATATCTGATAGCTAAGAAAAGCTACCATATATCCATTGGCCAAACCATATGATCTGCAAGGCCATTTGTTGATTTGTGGTTACTTTTGGCAGTCAAAATATTCACACAAACAAACCATTTGTTTTAAATCATTAATATACATTTGGAAGAAGGTACAGGAAAGGTGGATGGAAAACATATACAACAGTTCACACTTTACATTGCTGCCACTAGGTATTGGCTGTCTCTTTAAGAAAATCGATTGTCACCACTCAATTCCCAGACCTAGGTTTCATTCTGTCGGAACTTATCAGGGAAGAGTGTGAAATGCACAACTTCTCAAAAGAGGAAACCAAAAAACAAAAGGGATGAAAAGGAAATTGGTAAAGGATGATAGGACACTTAGATAGGAGCATGTAAAAGGAATAAAATTAAGGACAAATACACGAAAAGGACATTAGGTACAAATATGATATCTCTAAGGGAAACCTCTTTTCACTTTTTGAGGTAATTTTTAATATATATTTGGAAGAAGGTACATGAAAGGTGGATAGAAAACATATAAAAAATAAATCATTATTAAGATATCTTGATACAAACGTACACAATCTGGTTCAGGAATTACTTCCTGTTCTATAGGCAATCCCATTATTTTTCTGAGTCTTATATCACCTTCTAGACATGTATTGACAAGGTTATGGCACACTTGTAGCTTATGTATGCAGGGTTCACACAGGCACACAGGCATCAAATCATCTTCAGTCACCTGTTAGGAAAACCAAAATAAGCTAAGTGTTTCAACTGTTAAACTAATATAGGCTACCAGGATATATATATATATATATATATAATAGCAAAACACTAAGAATATTTTAATTACTGGTATTGTGTGTATTTGTGATTTTATGAGATTTGATTTTATCCTGTGGGTTGTTTCTAGTATAGTTTCAATCCACGAGCTTTTAAGCTAACGGAAACAGTGTTCTAAATAAATATACAAAAACTTCCCATATGGTAGTTATTAAGGGTGTGCAAAGTCCTTTTTTTCAATTCCAAGGGAAGTCAAATTGAATAGTATGAGATTTTCCTGAAGTTGAATCAAAGTCAAAATATATTTAATATTGGATACAAATATTGTACTTTTCATTACTATGTAAATCTCGGTATTAAATGTAATTTACAAAATGCTATATTTCAAACATAATTAAGTTAGTATATTTCATATTAAAATAATAAATTAAACTATTATCACAAAATGTAATTTAATTATTTTATATTTTTATATGGTAACACTAATTTTTGAAAGCAAAGCTTCATAATTGTCAAATCCATTATTTTACTTTTGAATTGAAGTTGAAAGGAACAAATAAGTTGAAGTTCTCAAAGCTTCACACACAATTAAAGTTAATGATAGTTTGAAATTTTACTATTTATATAATCACATATATAGTAGGACCCTTGTATCCGTTGATTCAGTATCCGTGGTTTAACACTGCCCAATTTTATTTACTTTTGATTAAAAAAAAAAGGTTTATAAGTTTCAAACTTCACGCCTAGCAAGAACTGGCTGTATTATTAGCATAACAAATACGCCTAGTATGTACATTATTTGGCATCATCATCCTAATCACCATGCAGTTGTCGCAACAAGAAGAATAGATATTAATAAGTAGGCCTACACTGTAGTGTACAGTACACATTATTATTACTTTATTTAATGTTTATAATGTCTTAATGTGAATTATTTATCAATTAAACTTTACCATATTTATGTATATAACATGAACATCACGTTATCTTTTAGTTCGGTACTATCTATGGTTTCACATAGCTGCAGAATATCTAGGAACGTATTACCTGCGGATATGGGGGCCCTACTGTATCATTGAGAATTGTTATAGCTTAATGGATCCAATTAATTATATACAGTTCGAGGCCAATTAACATAAACTATATTTACAATGCTAATGATAAATTCTTCTTAAAATGAAAAAAGTGTGGGTTTTAAATCTGTTTAGCTATACCATATAAACACAATACCAGTAAGCATATAGATCAAAATAACAATGTTTAGCAACCATATAAATACAATATTGGTAGAAAACATCTAGTGCAACTAGATGAGATTAAAACTTAAGTCTGTTGACTAAGTGTCAGAGCTAAATGTTTCTAGTCATCTATTAAAAACAGAGTATAACTAATGACACATACCATTATATTAAATGTGTTTATTATTTAAAACATATAGCCTATAACTATACAGTTCAAGGTTAAACATAAACCACAAGCTAAAATTTCAAAATTTTACTAAATAATTGTTCATACCTATTAGGTGGTACAAGCCATTATATACTGACCACTACAATCATGCTATTTTACTGAATTACAGTAAACAAATGTAAAGATGTAGATGTGCAACAGTGTTATTTTGATTATTTTAATCTTGTGTAGGTTTAATGTAATATATCTAATATTCTATCACCTAAACTGATTTTTGTAAAAGTCAAATTAATATCTGACACAATTTATTAGGACAAATAGTGATCTCTCAGAATTATTACCCTCATATTCCCACGAAAATACTGTACTTTTAAATGCTTAAAAATTAAAATAGTAAAACTGTCTAGTGAACATGTGAAATGCCCAAAACATGTAGAATTAATGTTTTATGAATGGCTAGCTCAGTAATGAGAAAATTACTATAGAGCTTTTTCTTGATAGATCATAATAACTTTAGATTAAATAATTTAAATCACACAAATAGTTGTTTAGCAAAATTAACCTTTAAATGTTATTTTCAAATTCAGAAAATTACTTAACAGAAGAAATATTGTAATATCCAATGTGACTGGATTCTTATTGGCCTGTGTGATCCTGCATTCTTCAAGTTTACTTTTAAATATTATTTATTTTTTATAAATCATAATAAAAATTCACAAAACCTGATTTATTAAAATTTATATACTGTAATCTTACACTTTCATCATGTTTTAAGTTACCAATGTAGTCACTGTTGGTTTATTATCAAATTTTCTTCAGAGCATGGACAGAATACGTCATAGTTCCCTTACGATTTGAAACCAAGTGAAAGAGACGCCACTAGATCTTTTAAAGAATTAGAAAAGATAGTGTGAAATTTATATATCTTCTGAGACTATTCTATTGTTGGGGGCCAGCACAAAAGGGAAAGAGAATGACAGAACACATCTACTTATATTACTAGTAGGAATAGTGCTAGTGAGAAGTAAATAGATAAGACAGAAAACAATTTAAATAAAATAAAATATTTAAAATAGATGAATAGAAAAATATATCATATAAATATGTTTAAATGTTATGTTTTAATCATTGCAGTACTTACCATAATGGGGAGATGTGTGTGGATCTTGGTTGCCAAATCTATTTCTATACCCTTTTGACCAAATATTGGTGTTAGTCTCTGACTCAATCTTGCACACACTCGGCAGAGTTGACCAGCGACTACACCCAACTTATTCAAATCTAACGTCACTGCCATTGTCTGCAACATTGAACAATACAGAGTGAATATGTCTACACTAACTAGTCCCACAATTGTGAAGTTTTAAGAGGCTAGTCAGTGCTTATCCTATCAAGCGTTAGCAATAGTTATATAAATAAAAAGTATGAGTCACCTGCATTGGCGGGCACATGAGCTAAAACTTAAACATCACCTATTGACTATTGGCTATTGACAGGAAGGTCAAGGTTCAAGAAAAATTTCGATTTTATAAGGTTAGCTGTGAGTATACTACCCTTGAACAGATTTTTCCCAAAAGAAATAAGTTGTGTTATTTTTAATGTCAAACAACCCTCAGATAAATATATTGAACAAAATGGTTAGTCAATTTTGAAAAAGTTCTGAATGTTCAAAAATCAGTTATCAGTAAACTACTTTTAATGTGAAGGCTATAAACTTAATGGAAAATCGCCCTGAGGTATGATCATATAACATATAAATATCAAGTATGAACCTAATCCATCGTATTGTTTTTCTTGTAGCCCCGGGGACAAACAGACGTAATTTTAAGACCCAATTTTTTTTAGGTTGGTGGCACATAAAATGTCAAAATTCATCATAATCTCAAATAAGAAAATGTTCACAATTACAATACTTGCTCTATATGATCAAGTAAAAAATACATAGTTAGTTGGTAGGGAGTTAAGATTAATACAGGTGAAAGCAAAAAAGGTTCTTTCACTTGGGAACTTCTTTGTTGTGTATTCATTGGAAGAACACTTTTGCTCCCCTATTAGTGACCAGGTAATGAGGTTTCTAAAGGGGGCTTATTGTATCTAGTTGAAAGCATATCATTTTAGGACATAAGGGGCATTATTAGTGTGGATACTGATAAAAACTTGTCACCAGGAAATCAGACTAAATGAGCCTGTGCTTAGTTCACATGCTACCAAGTATGGGTTTTCCTTAGTCTTCACCTCTTAGGATTCAACATTTTATTTTATGTAAATATAAACAACATTTTTGAAGAACACAATGAAAATTATTAAGGAAACAACTTCTTAAATGTGATAATAGAATTCAATGTGGAAAAAGAATTTGAAAACTGGAGTTTTAATATAAAGTGTAAAGATCAACTAGTATATAAGATATAAAACACACCGGAATAAGTAACATAAATTTGGTTTTAATTGACAATTTTGAGAACTTCACTATATTTACATCATAATATCAAAATAGTTAAGAACATATTAAAATACATATAATATAAGCTTATGAGTTTAAGTCAAGTGTGAGTTAAGGCAGCAAAAATACAGATTTAATTTAGGTTAGAATAAATAAATGTTTATAAATTAGAAAAATAATGTGAAGTGAAGTAAGAATATGAGATTGAATAAATTGAATTCTATTCTTATCTGTTCTTTAATTCCCTTGTTCCTTGTTCCTTATATGCTCAGAACCTTGGCTAGAATTTGTACAGCATATAAGGAACAAGGGAATTAAAGAACAGATAGGAAAAGAATTCAATTTATATTCAATCTTATATTCACTTCAAATTATTTTTCTAATTTATGAACATTTATTTATTCTAACCTAAATTAAATCTGTCCTTTTGCTGCCTTAACTCACACTTGACTTAAACTTATAAGTTTATATTATATGTATTTTAATATGTTATCTATATATGTGACGTATATTTTAATAAGTTCTTAATTTTTTTGATATTATGATGGAAATCTAGGGAAGTTCTCAAAATTGTCAATTCATTCCAAATTTATGTTACTTATTCCAGTGTGTTTTATATCTTATATACTAGTTGATATTTTGACTTTATATTAAACTCCAATTTTCAAATTCTTTTTCCACATTGAATTCTATTATTTATAAACAAAATTTCAAAAGTATCACCTGGATGAATTTTATATTCTTTAGTTTTTTTATCAGCAATATTGATAAAAGGAATTTGCCTTTTATAATGAGATATAACCCACAATGTGGCCATTCCATGCCAACTCAACAAGCTTCACAACCATAAATTTGTTTTATTTTGTTGAAATTTGGCATTATTATTGATCATGATGACTTATGAACATCTGAAAAATTGTAGTTTTATAGATCAAAGTGTTAAGTTATAGATCAGTAGTTGCCAACCTGGGGAGCACACCCTCCTGTGGAGATGTGAAGCACTTTCAAGGGAGGCATGAAACAATTTGGAAATAAGATTAAAAATTACAAAGAAAATTAAAGAACTTTTGTATTTTAATCACTTTTCCAAAGTAATTAAGGTATTTATTCCTTGGTGTACTGTAAACACAACCTATCAGGTGTAATAAATTAGGTGACAAGCCAAAAGAAAGACACACATGTTTATTTTCAAGCTCGCAAGCCTATGATACACTCCCCTATTCTCCTCTTTAGACTTCCCCTCAGCTACCATTGTGGCAATGTGCAACATCACAGAATTTTAAACTTTGACTCTCATAAAAACCTAAACAATGAGTTGTGCCGCACTGTTCAGTCGGCCTTTGTATCTTTCCTCTGCACTTGCACAGGCCGCACCACCTACCCTTTCTACTGCCTGGACTGCTCCACAGTCCATGTTCTCTGAGCAGTCTGTGACAATTTCCCCTCTGTAATCAGCACCCAAGAGAACTCCTCTATCTATTGGCTCACGTAATGGGCACTGTCTCTCAAGTTTGCACGCACCAATGGGAAGTCCCTGTTTCCCCTATTGGACAAGGCCAGGCAGCAGTGCAGGGTATATAACCCAGTGATTTCTGGAGCAGATTCAGTGGTGACCCAACCCTGGTAAACAACCTATTCGAAAGAGCAAGAATAAATTGTTTTCCTAAAAAGCATTTTCTCTAACTCCCTCTCCTTCTGCCGCCATCCTTTACATCTCGCCGCGACTCACGTTGCCAGGACAATTCCTATTCCTCCTGCCGCGACTCACGTTGCCGGGACAATCCCTTTTCCTCCCACCGCAACTCATGTTGCCGGGATTTCATCCCTGCCTCCCACCGCGACACCCCTGTTGCCGGGACTCCTTCCTTCTACCTCCCCACCTTTCCCACCTAGTTGTCCTCTTTACCGATGACCGCATGAGATGGTTTACATCTGCAGCTCTGGTATAGCCTACCGACAGAAGACCCTGAAGGGGACATCGGCAACCAACCACAACCCGCGGGCCCATTTTCTACTATCCCCGACCAACCAACTCAGCTCCAACATCTTTAAGAGTCCCTACTCCTGAGTCCTCTAATTCCTCTCCTTGTAGCTAGAGCTAAGTGTTTAATATTTCTTTAATTATTTTAGTTGAATAAGTAACAATTTCTAAAGACAAAAAACAGCAATAGTAGTTTTGTAATAAAAGATAATATTAGGCTTATTAGACTACTAGGGACTGAAATCTTATCATGAATTTTAGTATAAAATTATTATTATTATTATTTTGATTACTACTAGCACCACATCTTACTACCCATTCGAGTTATACGCACTTACGCTAATGTGTAATGGTAGGGTGATTATTGTGAGACAAAATGGAGGACCTACAGTTTAACATGGAAGCCTAACCACGGTGGAGGTCTGGCATTTCCCACATTCACAAGTTGTGATTAATACACGTCTTGCCAGAGGTGAAAGAAGGGTTTGGCACTCAGATAAATCTGTGCCGGGACCGAGGATTGAACCCCGGTCCCCTGCACAGGCTATGAAATAAAAGGGACAACATGTTTACTCTTTTTCTCTTAAATGTCATAATAAAGTAAATTCAATAGTATCATAGTAACAATAGCAAGTTTACAAAAATAGCAAAGTTAATATCCTAGCAAAATTGTATAGGTATAGTTATAAAATTAAAACAAAACTCACTTAATCACATAAGATTGTAATAGGCCTTTATTTAAAGAAAAATGAAATTGTCACTAGGCACAAAAAATATTTTATTACTAATATGTCAGCTAAGATTTTTATCACTATAAATTAGCCCAACCTAGCTAAACCTCTCTGTCATGCATCATAAACTTATTTTTCAATAAATTTAGGGATCCTGATATATCTCGACCTAAACTTCTAGACTATCTTGATCCTACTCCATTCCTTTTCTAATGTCGGGATCATGATCAACTTAAAGTTAACTTAACGTAAGGGATCTCCTCACGTGTTTAAATGGAAGCGATCACGATGCAGTTGACTTAACGTTGACTTGCAGTTAACTTAATGTAAGATATGTCCTGGGAGGTCTTTTACTTTAAGTGAACATTACTTGAAGGGTGTCACACGATCTAAACAGCCAATCATTATGCGAGTGATGTCAACAGGGCTATTTAATAATTAATTTGTTGGTTTTAAGATTAAGGTCAAGTTTTTAGCTTATGTTCTAATGATCAGACATTAAAACAAAGTAATTAAACTAAAATAGGAAAGCTAAATTTATCAAAAAGTTTAGTAATAGATATTTATTATGTTGATTGAAAATTGTAAACATTCACAAATCATCACTTTACAAATAGTAAAAATCACAGATCATACTCAAGAATGAAGATGTTTGGCTCGTGAATCGTGATCACACATCTGTTTTCATAAGTTAAGTTAACGTTAAGTTGATCGTGACCCCGGCATTAAATGTAAGTCCCTATTTAAAAACAAAGTTGTCTATTCAAACAACTACCTGTATCAACATTTTTATTCAGTGATACATGAAATGTTAGGTTAAGTTAGGTTGGGATAGTTATCATATAAACATATTTATTATCAGTGCGTCTTATTACCCGTTCGGGTTATACACATGCTAATGTGTAATGGTAAGGTGATTGTGAGATGAAATGGAGGACCTACAGTTTAACATGGAATCTGAACCCCGGTGGTGGCCAGGCATTCCCCACATTCACAAGATGTCTTGTCAGAGGTAAATATAAACATATTAAATATTGTACATTATTACTAGAGATTAGTATGAATGAAGTGATTGAAGTATATTAGATGTGGGGATTACCAGTTATAAAAAAAAGTACAATGTTTATTTTGGTATCATTGGAAATTTGCTTTGTTCTTGTATCTTTGATGATATATTAGAGTATAGGCCTATGTTAAAATAACATAACATCTAAAAAAGAGAAAAGAATCATGTCCTTTTCACAGGCTATCACTAAATAAAATTATAATTCGAAACTTTACTAAAGTTAAATTAGGTGACATTTTTTAAATAGGCTATTTATTTGGGTCAATAGTAGATTATATTTTAGTGTTGCGCTGAAATCGTGAAATTTAATATTGAAATAGGTGTCTTGAAAGATATGATAACAATTTTATTAGGATTGGTCAAATACGTGCTAAAATTTTGGCTATTTTAAATTGAATTTCAATAGAAGATTTTTTTTAAATAACCAAGCTACAAACGTAGCGAAAAGAATAATAAAATGTACGAGAAAGATTAGATACAAAATTAAAAGGGAATCATAAGAAATCCAAATTAAGATATATCAATCCGACGCAATGCATCTAGGATATTAAGAATGTTCAAAACGATCACCTATGAGCGAAATAAGTAACTAATGATTTTTCACCACCATTCCATACGTGTTACCTATGTTGTTACAATTTAACAATACAAACATAAAATAAAGAGTTGATACTTACGATGTAAACAAGGCAGAGAAAAGATAAAGAGTAAATAACGAATCACATTTAACAAAAAACACCGAGTTAGTTGTAGTAATATGCATAAATCCTTAAAGATACCGTATGAATCTCTGCTCATTTGTTGACATGTTTTTTTCCCCTTGTAGCTTCTTATTATTGTCGCATAGCTTTTGAAGCACTAGCATTGATAAATCAAAGTCCGCCTAGGTTTAATACCAGACGATTAAAACGAAATAATAAATATTATGTTATCAATTTAATTGAAAACAGAAATAAATTAGATATAAGGTAATGAAATAAAAGCTAAGCATTATTTTTATATAGACATACCTCAAGGTATTGAAGAGAGGAAGCATAAGTTATTTTGTTAATAATAATGCATAAGAAAGTGCACACACACTATTATGGATACAGGTGGGAAGACAAATTTATTTTAATTGATTTGTGAAAACCATCTTCAATTAGAAAATATGATATAATCCAAGTCATAACTTCATCGTAGATGACTATGCACAGTGCATATTTAAAGTGGGCTTATAATAATAATAAAAATAAACTTAATGATACAAAGTTATTGGTATAGACAAAACATCAAACATCTACCATAAAGTGTATTCACTTTGTATAATTTGATAAGATATTTTAAAATTGTAATCTGTCAAAAGCGGATAATATCTATCAATCCTGAATATAATCAACAAAATATTCAACTTTTGCGCCAAGTACAGACATACATTCAAATGGACAGACAAAATGTAAGACCCCCATGGTTGAGTTCGAAAGCACAAAACCTCAAGATTCATCATAATCTCAAATAATTAAAATTTTCAAAATACAATACAATACTAAAAAAAACCCATTCTTTATTAGCAAGAATCTGAACCAAATAAATTTGATGTTCACGTTCTTTCAACAATCCATTATTTACAGCAAAAAAAAAAAAAAGACAAGACAGCATTTTTTGAGGAATCAACTGATCACTGATCCAGGATAATGAAAACTATGATTAATCAATCTCGAGAATACTTAACTTATCCAAACAAAATTTTAAACTTCTTAGAGACACATACAAAATTCCAAAAGAAACATTGAAAAAAAAAACTTTATAATGATTGTCACACTCCTATAAAATCACAGGTTTTCTGGATATTTTTTCTTAACTTATATTGTGATTTTTTCACTAGTAATGCTTAATGTCTTTAAGTCCTCAACCAGTTATGGCCCTAATTAAAGTACACCTCATAAATAATTAATCAAATCAATTTAAAATGTTTCAATACATGCACAAAAAAAAAATTAATATTGGTTTTTCAAAAACCAAAAGGAGGCCTCAAAAAGCGTGAGGGATCATGGCCTTCAAATTCCTCAAGACGGCCCTGCCTACGTTGCACCAACGATGCAATATTAAAAATTGGTGCTGTTGTAAATAGACATTCTAGATCAAAATACATTGATCATTTGGAAGAAGCTATTATTGGTGTACCATATACCAATTTAATAGATTTTGACGAAAGAGATTTCTACTATGTCCTGGGAAATACTTGGATTGTTGTGAAAAGAGAAGTAAAGTACCCAGAGTCTAAAATAACGACTCAAATACCAGCACATTGGTTAATATAGTACCGCTTTAGCTGGTATAGTGAAGTAATGCCTTATTACACAGTGTAAAAAAAGCAACTAATTTCTATTCAACATGAATTAAAGAAGTGATTTTAGGTGCTGGATATAGAGAATAAGCACTCTAATGATTATCAGTACTGATATTAAAATCCGTGAAGTAATATTATTATAATAACTACCCTTAAGTTTACAGTGTCGAAGATAAATAAATTCTACTTTTAAATTATCTAGCTCTAACGGTGTCGTGATGACTCCTTTCTCGGGTCCAATGGGTGTTCATAATGATAACCAACTTTCCTCACCAATGATGTTGGATATGTCCTGGTTTTAAATTTTAGTGAACAATATACCACAAAATACAACTTTTTTTTAATACCTTCGGGGGGAAAGGTAGCATAGAAAGTAAAAAAAAAGTACATTAAACATAATAATATGGGGTTATTATTCAATAGCAGTTATAAACTAACCAAATTTCTTACTCTTATAGCATACCTAAATAAAATAATATAACACTAAAATCGTATGTTTGACGATGTAACTAAGAAAAAGGATTGGTATTCTAACTACTTACAAAAACATTTGCAGACCAGAATGTAGAAAAAATAAAAATATGGCACAATATTTTGGTATATTTTGAGACTAATAACTTTAATACATTTGGGCCTAAAGCTTGAATTCTCTCCATTTAACAAATATATTTTCAACAATCATAGAGAAAAATCAAAGAAAAAATTAAAGTATTTTATATATAAATCTATATATGTTCCGGCAGTCAAAGCTATTTAATTTATAAAGTTCTTTATTAATACTCTTTTAGAGTTCAATAAAAGGTTTGTAAGGATGAAAGAGATTTTAGTTGAATAAATATTAATTAATTGTTAGTCAGCGCTCACCAATGTTGTTTCTTTAAAGGGAACCCACGAGCCCAGGTAAGTTATTTACTTCTGCTGCTTAATATAAGGCTCCTTCCACAAATAAATAAATGTATCACTTGAGACTTTGGCTTCTTTTACAATCACTATAAAAACAAAAATTGTGCAAATACCATAAATTTATGTTTTTAAGGGTAAGGTATGTTTTCCATCCCAACCCTTTTTAGAAACAAGAAAAAGACAGCTCTTTTTTTAAATGAACCCCTCTATTCATGAGATATGGAGTTTATCTTACTCGAACGGTCTTAAACGTTGATGAAACATTTTTGTATTCCTGAATGAAAATCAGTCACATTCAAGATGAGCTATAGAGAGATTTATTATTCGATTTAATACCGGAAACCTACCTCCTGTAAGATAAAATATGGGAATAAACACAATTCGTATTGCTTCAACCCACGCGAAATGTAACTAAATTGTTATTAATGAATCTTTAGATAGTACCATCAGAATTTTACTTTATTTCCCATAGCTTTTTATTTCATATATTATGTTGAACATTAAAAATAATACATTTGTAGAATAAATGAATATAATTTGAAGTCGTATATTACCCAGCCAATAAATTATTCTTTATTGGATTAATTAATATGGGATGTAGACAACTTAATTGTGTGTAAAATTGATTAATATTTGCATTAAAAGAATATTTTGACATTCAGTAATCATCAGCCGTGAAACTAACATTATGAAGAAGGGTAAGACTGAAATTCTAGTTACAATCGCCTTGACTAATATATTTTGTAATACCTCTAGCCAACGGCTTAGTAATTTTGATTTTTGTTTACATGGTAAGTCAGATTTATAATTACACACTAAACCATACATATTTATCAGCTTTTTTTTTAATTCTCCATCCATTTTAAAACTTCGATAGAAACTAAAAATAGTTTAAATAATTTGAGTAAAAATGAAAATGAGTAGAATGTTAGAGCAGAACCAACTAAACATCCCGAATGGAAGGTCTTGGCCTAGTTATGAAGACGACTGATCGTTGCCGTTCTTTGTAGTGGTGGACGAAGCTTTTGGGTTATCTAAGCACGTCTTATGTCCATAAGAAAAAAAAAAAAAAGTAATGCTCAAAAGAATATATAACCTTCGCCATGCTCGTTGGATGGGGTAGTGCACATTTAGCATTTTAGTTAACAAATAGAGAATTTTCCCCACACCACTAGATGTCGCTATCTATTTCTGTGACTGCATAATTAGGACAACTTGTTTACTCCATATGTATATTCACTCTAAGGCTGGCATACGTTTTGTTGTTACTGTATATGTTTATTCTCTTGAAAGTAGACTATTGCTGAAAATAACGCGCGCAATCTATGGAACCGATATTAAGAGTTTCTTGTTGAAGTTTTACACTTCCCCTCAATGATCAACACAAAATAAATATGAAAAAAAATTAATTGGTGGGTCGTGTGAAAACAATAACCATTTAATAAATAATTAATATATTTTGTAACGTATTAAATTAAACCAAAATTAAATTAATAATTCAGTGGGGGAAGAGCCATTATTAAAGTGTTCATAATTGTCAAGATTATTCACTACAGGTTAAGCTTAGTTGTTAAAACTTTATTGTAAAATAAAATAAAAAACAAATACACAAACCGGCTTCATTTTTATTTTCGGGTGACAATTTGCATCAACCTGGTACCACACCTGAACAAATCTCTTGCTAATGTTCTCTTTTAACATTAATATTTGTATAATCTTTTACGGCACAGATTTATCTGATTACCAAACCCTTCCTTCACCTCTGACAAGACATCTTGTGAATGTGGGGAGTACCAGGCCTCCACCATGGTTTGGATTCCATCGTTAAACTGTAGGTCCTCCATTTCATCTCACAATCACCCTACCATTACACATTAGTGTAAGTGCGTATTACCCGAACGGGTAGTAAAACGCGGTGCTAATAATAATAATAATAATAATAATAATAATAATAATAATAATAATATAATCTTTTCCAATCTTGTCAATTAACTGTTCGATATTATCCTCTGGCAACAATGCACTTCTATACTCGTCGAGCATAGAGAGAAGTATGTGGAACAAGAGACGGTACGGTGGCTTAGTCGTACGTGTGCGCATTATCACGGACTGAACTGTCGTGTCGTTGATGAGTTGTATACTTCAAACAATAAAGACAGGGAAGCCGGGTGACAGTTTAGTCTTACGTGTGTGCTAGTCCTGGTAAAAAAAAGTATTAAATACATAAAAGCTGTTCTTTTAGAAATAGCCTGTATAACAACATTTAACAAATAGGATATTATGGCGGAATGAGAAGAAGAGTTATTTGTAGATACCAAGCTCTTCTTATTTACTCTCTGTAGTATACGTATAATACAAGAGTTGTTGTGCGTCAGAAAGCATTGTAAACAACTGAAGTGCGCAGAAGCCATGACACAGACAAACGTGTTTAACGTCAGTGTTGCGATGTAACGGCCATGTACTGACCCTATTATATTCGCGGCATGATGTGACCTCAGTTAGCACTTGCATGCATAACAGATGTCGACGAGATACCATTACTACCATTATCCTTAACGTGTTATGGATACGGCACATAAATGTGGCACCACACACCCCTGGACATTGTGGTCCAGAGCATTTTAAAGGTCGGTACCTAAAAAGGCCCAACCCCCACACTCCGGATCAAGCTGGATACCCAGGGAGAAAAGAATTAACTCCTCCTCACCTTCTAGTCCCTCACTGGTTGAACTGGCACCAGGGTCTCGTGCCTCCCACCTATCCAGGCTGGTAGCCGTAGCTATTTACTTCCACTCAAAGAAGCGACCTTGCGATCTCCACTCTTTCTCGTGTGTAGGAAAATGGGATTACGCCCATTGCGCGTTGGAAAGTGTCTCACAATACTCGTGCGTACGAGTAGAGGCACCCATGTTCTAGCCCATGCACTGCTAAATGTCCAGGTTAGTGCCAGAGCTAGTGATGGGCACAATCGAATGATTTTAAAAATCGAGTAACTAATCGATTCTATTTAAAAATAATCGAGTAATTAATCGATTCTATTTAAAAATAATCGAGTAATTGAGTAAAATTAATCGAGTAAAATTAATTGAGTAATTTTTAACGAATAATCTACTCGAATCGTCCCGTAGCAATCGGTTGGACAACATTACTCGGGAGTCTTGCAATGGAATTCGATACTAATAACATGTCAATAATCTCTTCCTGCAGCAGGCATTCGACACTGACAGAGACCACCGTCCCCTTATTTTCAGATTTCACATTGCATGCAGTCAATATGAAAATATGCGTTTTTAAAGTGTCTCAAAAAAAAATATATGTTGTGTTATTTTTAATAAAATAAACTTTTATTTATACGCTCATGAGAAATTAATAGTAATTGTACCATTTTAAAAGTGAAAACATTTTTTTTTTTCAATTTTGTGTCTTACTTTAATTAGTTTCAATTTATAAATAATCGTATTTTACTAAGGAGAAATTATAATCAAAATTTTCTGAAATTTTCTACAGCTGTCACTCTCTTGACCGCATAAGGTATAATTTCCAAACATTTTAACTAGGCCTCATATTTGTTTAATCGTTTGTTCATACATAATATCTCCTCTCCCTCAATGTTTTGTTTGCGTATTTTGACGTGAGATAATTTTGATTATTATGCGGCTGCAACATCTAATAAGAGTAATTATGAGTTTAAAAAAATTGCACCTGTAACCCTTTCCTCTCCCTCCCGCCCCCCCGCCCCCCCAATCCCCCATATTTTATTATATGTATGTATTGTATAATTGTCTTGTTATATTGTTAACTGAACCTGTTCTTTATGTATCTTTAATGTAACGAGCTAACTGCTCATTTTAAAGAAAATAAAACAAACAAACTAACAAAAAACAAAATAATTGAAAAATACAATAATTAGTTTCGTTATATACGATTGTGGAAATGACTGCCGAGGTATCAAGTAGAAAAAATCGAGTAACTTTCATCGAGTACTTTTAAAAAATAATCGGAAATGTGATACGCTTAGTTAGCATGCTTTTCGATTGTATACTTTGAATCTGCGATTAATTTGTATTGAGAATGCATGTGCAACATTTAAACCACAAAGGATCATTTTTGCGTAGCAGCAGAAACTGTTGATGAAAAATGAGCTCCAAGGGAATATGCCTTTTAAACAGAAATAGCATAGTAAACAGTCCAGCCAATAAGGTCGATTCTTACTTAGCTGGTAAGAAAAGAGAAAGAATAATAAGGCCCGAGTAAAGTTACTCGAGTAATCCCGGAAGAATCGAGTACTCCCGATTACACAACACAATCGAGTTACTCGATTATTTTTACTCGAGTGTGCCCATCACTATCTGGAGCTCTAAGAAGTCTCACCACACAAATGACAAGGCCCAGACCCGCAGGGCCAAAATCCCAAGAGCCCGGGCCCGGTGGCCTAGAACTCAAGGATCCTGGACCTGAAGGCCCCAACCCCACCACGCTGCCAACGCCATCACTCGTCAACGATTAAACTCACTGCCCCACAGAGTCCAACCCATTTCTGGGCCGCCACCTCAAGCAAGATCGTGACGTGAGCTTTCAGCCCAGCCCTGTGTACTACTTATGACGAAAGTAGTCTAACAGAGGCATACCAGTTCACATGGCCACTCCGAGCCCCTGTAGGTAACCGATGCAAGCATCAGTCTTTCTGGCACAAGAAGCATCAGTCTCACTGGCAAGATACTATATATATTTTTTTCAATTTCCATATACATTTGTCCTGACATCTTATTTTACTACAAATCAGGACTTTTTCTACTATGTTCATATTACAATATGCCTTATATATAATTAATCTAAAAACTTTACATATAAACTTTCTGTAATATAAACATATACCACTACTAAAACTACTTGTCCTGTTATTGATAATTACTAATTTACCTCGACCTGTGCCTGTTATCAGCTCTGTCTACTATATATCAATACCATTGTTTAATTTATAACTTATGACTATACTTGTCACTTTCCATATTGAAGTTATTTTCACTATCTTCTTTGTTATATATGTCTGATTTGGACTTAAATCTTAACTTAATCTAACTTATACCTAGTGCCGCCGTCTGAACAATCAGTTTATATCTTCCTTGTAGAGAGTCCCATTTTCTTTATCTTCTCTGGTCACTTTTTACCGTGGCCAGTCGACATCCCTAGAGTGCTCAATAACTCCAGCCCAGCATCATACTTGTTTCCAAGTGGGCAGGGCTCTTCGAGTAAGGAACAACTTCCGACATCTCATCTGTATCCACTTACTTTTCTTCTTTCCTAGCTGGTATTCCAGGTGGCCCTGGCTATTCAGCAATATTCATCCCTGGTATCCCTGTGATACCTTTCCTCGGCTAGAGCTTTAGATTTATCCAGAGTACATAAAAATCTAGTTCACCCTCCCTTTTATTCCACTTTCTGTGTTTTGTTTCACCAACTTGGAAAGGTCTCGGTTAAGTCTGATGTTTCTTCTCCTTCTCCATCTCCCTCTTCACTTGACACTTCTTTCTCAGTTGTTTATTCCTGTCTGTTTTATCTCAAGTCTTGGTTCTGTCTTCTTTCTTTTAGTTCGTCCATATGTCTGTCCTGTTCTGCTTTCGATACCCTGTCCGCTATTTCATCGAAGTAGCTCCACCGGTCCATATCCCTCAATAGATGGTATATGGCATTGGCCTGTATAAGTATTAGTAGCTCGCTCTTTCCCTTTCAGTTAATATACATTCCAAGGCCACGTGTTCAAGTGTCGTCTTTCCTCCGCAACAGCAAAGACTGATTTCACTCAAGTTCACTCTAAAGAGGTACGCTCAATATGGGCCATGCCTTGTGATGGACAAGTCCCTTAGAAAGTTGAAGATGCTTCATTCTCAGTCTTTCTTGCAGGAGGGTCACTCTTATTTCATCCTTGGTACTTACACCGTTAGTTGTTAATTTTATTACTTTATCTGACTTACCTTTTCAAAGCCAATATCCAGCAGCCCTCTTTCGTACTTCTACGTCTAGGGGCCAGATACCTAGGGTGACACACAACGCGTTTGTTGGTACAGTTTTGTAGGCCCCAGAAAGTCTAATGAGAATTTTCCTCTGAAGGCCTCTGAGTTTCCTTTTAGCTCTGTCCTCTCTCAGTTGTGCCCACACTCTTGCTCCATATTCCACTGTGTACAAAAGCAACGCCTGATGGTATAGTCTAATCAGTTTTAAGGGCAGATGGAACTTACGCTGCCTGATACTGACTATCCTATTCATAACCCGCAAGGCTCTACCGCATACGTTGTCAATGTGAGCTAGGAAGCTACGC